>JAIPMN010004185.1:0-23324 GCA_020650975.1 Apostichopus californicus | reverse complement strand
AATAGTCACACTAAGATGTATATTTCACATCGCTAGTGTGAAACAAGTTAACATTGTTAGGGCTCCTTTAAAGTAGTGTTCAGGGTTTCATTTAGTTTCAATAGTCACACTAAGATGTATGTTTCACATTGCTAGTGTGAAACAAGTTAACATTGTTAGGGCTCCTTTAAAGTACCACTCAGGGTTACATTTAGTTTCAATAGTCACACTAAGATGTATATTTCACATCGCTAGTGTGAAACAAGTTAACATTGTTAGGGCTCCTTTAAAGTAGTGTTCAGGGTTTCATTTAGTTTCAATAGTCACAATTAGATGTATGTTTCACATCGCTAGTGTGAAACAAGTTAACATTGTTAGTGCTCCTTTAAAGTAGTGTTCAGGGTTTCATTTAGTTTCAATAGTCACACTAAGATGTATGTTTCACATCACTAGTGTGAAACAAGTTAACATTGTTAGGGCTCCTTTAAAGTAGCATTCACAGTTTCATTTTAATAGCTTCAGGTTAATGCATCAAAGATGCAGAATCAAAAAAATATACAACAAGTAGTAGAAAGTCAAAATAGAATAATTTAATATTTGAAAATCTTTTCATTGGAAGTTCTGCTCTTGTTAAAGTTTGCCGTAGTTTTAATCTAATCTTTCAAGTTGTACAGGTATGGGCAGATAATTGCTATCAACTCTACTTGAGATTGGTATAGGTTAACAGAAATCGTCATCTGACTTTACAAGTAATACTGACTCATTGGTCAGCGTATGTCCAGCTGTCCATTCTCAAACCAGCTTAAATCTGTTAAGTGAGCCCACTGAAAGGAGAGCTTGACCTTGTAGAACAGTTGATTGATAGTTTTAATTTACTCCTCAGCATTATAAATTTGCAGGAAGATGCACACACTTAAAGAGAATTTTTAGTCTTAACTTTTGTGTTGACAAAGTCAAAAGAAACTTATTCATTCAGGAAGGCATATGTATGTGTATTTATGTATGCGTGTATGTATGTATATACATTACACTGTAACTCAAACATTACATTGCGGGTTAACTTAAGACATGGTATGTAGTAGTGGGTACTGTCTTGTGGGTGTGGAAAACCATTTCTCTATACCAGGCAAGTTCTTGTCCTTCATCCAAAAGATTTATAGTTGAAATTGATGTCTGGATACAGAATTACATGCCTTGTATACCTGCAGAAGTTGATGATAGTGGTGTACAGATTATGTAAAATTGCAAATTACTTGTAAAACTACCCAGCTGAAGCAATTTGGTAAACAAACTTTCTCAAATCTTGAGAATATTTCTTCAGACCGTGCCTCCTAATGAGTATATTTCATGATTTAATCGGCACACTTGCTTGACATTTTGTCTGAAGAGGTCAGGTGGAAGAAATGCTAGCACATTCCATTGGAATACTTAGGAAAGGAACCTGAAGGGTTCATTTTCACGTTTCTAGTTGGTGGGGGGTTTGTCTGACTTTATTTTCAATTTCATAAGTATTCAGAAATATTGACTCTGAAAGTACATGAATTATAGTGAACACTGGAATTAACTGGGGTAGGTAGGGATATGTATGCCTAAAAGTTGTGATAAACAGAAAAAAAACCTGACCGAAGTTGTGTTGGAAAACTGAATTAAAATTTGCTATTTATTCATAGTGAAATCTTGAATACATATCCTTTTTTTACATTAATAGTGTTTAGCAATTACATTAACCTTTAAACTGTTCTACTGATAACCTTCTGAGCCCCAAGGACAATCAGCAAACATGGGTTGCAAATATCAGCTGGGCTGAAAAGCAGAAAAAAAACACTCCTATCTTGCTAATTAGTTCCTTCCTGTGTAACATAAAGCCATGTTAAACATCAATGGAGTGATGTTTATTTTCCAGCCTGCCTTTTGCGTCATGCCAGATTAATAAAAAAAAACCACAGCCCAACGAATAATCCAAACCCAAATAAAATGTGCTGCTCTTTCGTGATGCACAGTACAAATTTAGTTCCCAAATGTACTCCCGTATGTGATTGAGTAGAAGGTGTTTCATGTTGCATCGTTGGATGATGGTATCAAAACAGAGGTGTGATTCCAACGGTTCAATTCGCAGCTGTGGCACATTTAGGATAGCCCTACAGTCAATATTTGACATCAAACAACATAATTTAGTGATGTGACATTTACATAACCGATTGATATTGATCTGAAACGATTTACTCTCTATTGTCTGAGCACACCTGTCGTCTAGAGGGTGAGGCTAACACAATAGGTTTCATTGTTAAATGAGTGGCTTAGGCTGGCTGGGTTTTTGTAAATCAAGAGATTCATTTATTTATTGTGTTTGTAAATATTTGCTTTTTTTCATAAGTGTACATAAATGAAACCCCATCTTTTAACATCTTTAATAACTTGTATTTATAGTAGAAGTATAGTTGGTATTGTCCTCTGTGGTAGGTAGGTTTATACTAGGTAGGTTTGTACATGTTAAAGATAAGAGAAGAATAAGAAGTTTCCTTAATTTTGTTAAAAAATTTTCAGGCTTAATTATGAGAATCTTGTATATAGAGTCAATGAATCTGCTAGGAATGAATTTGTAAGACTTGTCAAAAATATTCAAACTACTAATGAACATCCTCTACATTCCAAGCTCAACTCTCTGTGCAATAAAACAAATTATAATTTGAGAAATCCAAATATCACGCCATGTTTTAGAATTATACTCTTTAAGAACTCGTTTATTTACAGAGCAGCCCTTTTTGTACAAATCGGCTCCTTAGATCCTTTATTTGTAGCTTTTTGATAATTTTTGATAATTTTCACTCTTTAAGAACTCGTTTTATTTTCAGAGCAGCCCCTTTTTGTAAACTGGTTAAGACAGCTTCTTAGATCCTTTGTTGTAGCTTTTTGATAATTTTGATAATTTTTGTAACACTTTTTATCGTTCATTATTATCTTAATCTCATAAACTTTTATATGTCTTAACCTGTATTTTTGATGTTCTGTACATTGTTATATTTTTATCCTATTTATAAATTTCTCTGTAAATTTATACTGGAATAAAGAAATGCATGAATGAATGAACTACATTTATGAAGAACAGAAAAAGGTACCATTTAGATACCTGACATAGAAGTTCAGCTGCGATATGCAGATGTCACAAAATGAAAATATAAGATGAAAAGTTCCGCACAGCTCAAGTTTTTCTTTACCATGCAATTGATTTTGACCTGTTTATTGTTTAAGTTAGTTCATGAAAGGGTTTTTAAATTGAGCGCTTGCAATTTATTTTATTTTTTCACCAGAAACCAACAGAGAAAAAGTTTTAAAGTTTAAATTTCTTTATAAGCAGCCCTAGAATACTCATTTGTATAAAAGGTGCAGGTACCATTAAATTTCTGAACGGTTTATAAAAGAAATAGTCGTAACGTTTCATCGGATAAGTTTACGACCAACAGCTGCTATGCTGTTGGTACACAACATACGGCTGATGGTTGAAATAGTCAGAACAATAAGTAGAGTGTTACTGTGAAACGATCACAATTCCATGCATGTACGACTCTAACCTCTCTAATACGCAGTCAGACTGCCGCTAACGCTTGTTGCCACAGTAACTGTCGCTAACGCTTGTTGCCATATTAACCAGCATTCCCATTTTTCCATCCTACTGAAAACAGAAGACTGATGCACGTGCAGAGCGCAGATGAGTTTTACAGTCGCATGGGGAACCTGACTAACAAGATGCTGAGAGGACAGACCCTGGATGAAGATGATTTAATCCAGGTATGAGGAAGACCTAGCTGGTGTGAACTCAAACCCATGCATGCAATACCTCGACCGCTCTTATCATATCTTGCATTTTTGCATCTTGTAAAATTTGGTAAAATGTCAAAATTTAGTCAAAAACTAACAATGCCATATTATATCTGTATTTGATGAAATGGATAAATACTCACTCACACTGCAGGAACAGTCAAGTGATATGCATCACTTAGATCTCTGAAGAGTATCCAACAATGAGTTACTTTTACCTGGTTTGTGGTAAGATGGGCAAAATATACAGAGCTGCTCTGTAAAAGAGAAATTGGATTTAAATGTGAAGTTGCGGACAATTTTTCATAACTCCACCACCCAATTTACATGACAGAATAAGTGACCTCTTTTGTTATTATATTTCAGTCAATACCTTTTCTTGTCCCACATTATGTAAATATTGTATTCTTAAAAGTTTTAAGTTTAATGAACCCCATTTAGAAAGTTTATTTGACAAACTTGGTAATATCGAGTTGTGTTAAAAGGCTCAAATCGGGCAATGGAATGTGATATATCTGCTTATATGTAATGCAACATACTCCATCAGTAAATCTCCCCCCAAGTTTGGCAGCTTAATTTACCGTGTTTGTTGCTTCATAATGGTTCGAACGTCGGAGTTGATACCATTTAGCTTAAAAGTTAATAATGTCTCATCAATTTCAAGAATTGTATCGATGCAAGTGGTTTTCCAAACATTTATCTTGTATCCCGATCGGGGAACCCGTAGGTATAACTTTGCTAAATGAGATAATTTGTGGACTTTCTCCACAGACGATATACTCGCTGGCGCCGTTTCCATTCCCTCATCTGAATGAGATCAGAGAGAAGTATATGTTCAGCATTACGCCGTTCTCACCAATGGGATCTCTCGAGAAGTCCGAGAAGGAAGTCGAGCCGAGTATGGTCAAGAAGGACAAAGGTCGTCAGAGTGATGATGAGGTCGACTTTGATGAAGATGACCTCCAAGCTATGACCTGCTTCACAGGGTTCTTTCCAATGCCGATATCACCTCAGAGGGCTCGCATTGAAATGGGTGAGACTTTTTAACTTTTGACCTTCCATACAGCACTTATCAAAAGCTTGCCCATCACAAGCTCTGTTTTAGCCACCCTGTTTTAGTCGGTCTCACTCCTTCCCACTATCGTTATAGTTAAGAAATCACTTAAAAGTCAAGAAAAGGACAAATTTTTACCTGTTTAGTGTCACTAAGTTACCTTTTCAGGAAAAATAAAGACATCAAATGCAGGCCTGGTGATATACTTGTCCCATGGGCCTCAACATGGCTCTCAATTCACTTGCTCACATCCATCATCCTCCTAAGTTTTCCTCACCCACCACCCCTTTCTCCTTCCCCCTTACTCCTTCTCACCCATGAGTCCTTTCCTCCCTTGCTTCATTCCTCTCTGTGAATTAATCTATTCTCTTCAATGATTGTGATGGACTTATTCATCTCCTTCATCAGGTGACAGAAGTAATTCCTGCAACGATATTACCAGCGTCAGTCCTGGAGCTTTTGGCATGACCCCAGATGACCTGAGCAGCCAACAATCTGCAGCCATCTTGGAACGGATGAACCTGGACATACAATCACTGAAGAAGCAGTACTGGAGAATACAAAGGAAGCAAATGAGAGCTCATGTCGTTTATGCTCCTGGAAGCAAGAGTCAGGCCAGGACACCAGGTAAGATTCATGTATGGAGCATAGTCATAGCAGAAGAGAGATGAACCTGATGGGAAGGGTGAGGGTGAGGGGGGAGGGGAGGCATGGGATCAGGGGCTATTATGCAATTTTGTATTCTGCCTTCCCCAGGCTGGTTGCATCCACTTGATCACTCCCCTGCAGTTACAGTATAATAATAAGGTAATCAAATTTATTTTCATGATCAAATGATTTTGGATTGGAAAACTGTAGATTGTTCCCGGATGTATAAACCCCCTTTGGCTGACCAGTGCCATGGCACTATGGTTTCTTGTTGTCATTGAACCGTTACCTGCAAGACCATTACACTTTAATATCTCAAAAGAATCTGATACTTGCTCATACCTTTTGTTTTGAGTAATCCTGCTGGGATGTGAGAGCTCATCAATTGTTTCTTACTCTCCTCTCCCTCGACAGCTTCTGGAAGTAAACAAAGAAAGAAGAAGAAGAAGACCCCAGTGGCCGCTGCTGCGATCGATTCCCCGGCCGTAATCAACCATCTCTTAATCGGAAAACATGGCCTGGGGGATAAGAATGCAAAAGTGACCCTCGGACCGCAGATAGCCCCTCCCCAAATACAGAATTACGACCACGAGGAGAAGAAACACAACAGAACACACATTAACGTGAAACCCAACGTCACCAAGACCCCTAAAAGCTTCAACGGGCAAAGAACTCCCAAACAGATGACAAAGTTGGGTCCAGCAGATCATGAAACTAGTTGGATGCAACCACCTACCAAAGACCGATCAGTGGCCGGAAGGAGAGGGCAGCAGGGGGAGAAAGAATCTTCACTAGAACAAGAGAACAACTGGCCACCACCGTCAAAAGATCAGCTCGTCTTAGCAGAAAGAGGGCACGATTTCAGCGACGATCACAAACGAAATGTTACGAGAAAAGCAAACCAGAAACATGGCAAGGAGAGGAAAAAGGCATCATCAGCTAAGGATTGGGAGGACATAGACCTGTCTGGGTCGGATTCAGACTCCAATTCTCCTGATCTGATTGATTTTGGAGATAGACGGAGAAGGGAGGACTCTCGCAGGGTTCAAAGGTCGCTCAGTGAGAAGGATCCAAGTTTAGAGGGGGCTATCGTTAATCCAGAGATTGACCATTCTCAGAGGAATTTTTCCTCCAGAGATGGAGAGAGTGCCACACCATCCTCCGTAGCAAATTCTTTCGCAGATTCCCCGGAATTGCGGCAAGACCGAATTTCGTCCATCTCGGAAATTGAAGAAGAAGACGGCAAGAGGACGGTGAGCGAACTCACGACGGAATTTAATTTTGCTTTTGAGGCTTTCAAGCCTGAAACCCCTAAAGCGACAGAGTCTACAGCGCCCTCGCTGGAGAACGGACATTGCGTGGGGTCGAAGAAGCCGTGGTTGGTAAAGTCCTCAAATTGCGATCCGAATCATGAGCCAAGTAGTCAGCATCTTGCAATGCATTCTGGGAGGCTTCGATCTTCAAGTAGCGTATCCACTGATTCACATTCCCCTACCACACCGACCAGCGAAGTATTTAATCCATTCCCAGTGAGAAAACTCAAAAGTAATGAAGAGAGTATGAAGCGAAAAGCCAAGCTAGGACTTCTCCATGTTAACTGAATTTTCAGGAATTGGGTTAAATGGAATGATGGTTTTTGAGAGATTGGTACAACATTTTGCAAATATTCTGTGAAAATTATGGCCTCTATTTATTAGATATTACACATACCTTCCTAGTTTCTTTAGTAACCTTGAGCCTTTTATTAAATGAGGATAGTTTCTACAAACCACAGCTTAGTGGTGTAACTATATGATACTCCTATATTCTGTAGGAGAAGCTAAAATATGTAAAACAAAAAGAAAAAGGTAAGCATCAGTGGCTCGTTATAATTTGTAAAGTATAAATGTAATTATTCGTTAGAGCGAGATATTAAATTTGCTGAATCAGAGTGGTCTGTTGTTGTTTGTGAGTTGGTACTTCAATTCAGATATGAAACATTCCGTCAACCTGTTGTGTTTATCTGAGGCATCCCCCCAGTGTCATTGCTGTAAATAAGCCTTTGTTCCCAATGCAAATATGCTTCTCGAAATGTCGAAGAAGTGACAGATGATTTACAAATACATTTGAATGATAAAAAGTTTTGAACAGTACTAGCTTGAAGTATGCTAGAAAACATAAAAAAAATATATATTTAAATATTTCAAGTTCATTTCAAATGGTTTAGGTCAAGTTCGTTTCAAATGTTTTCCTGTCATGATCTAGGTTGTGCTTTGTCATTAAATAGGTAAACTCTATGTTTACAATTCATATGAGAAAAATTTATTTAGACTGAAATACTTTTATTTTATATTATAATGAGATTATTTCATCAAAGACTGTTTCAACACTTTTTTCTTTCTTTTTTGGTAATGGAAAAGATTTGTAGGTAGGGACTGGCCTACTTCTTTCAAACCTTTGATGTCACTCCTTGAGGAAACCAGAAATTTGTCAAACATCTTTAACAGCCCATATCTTCCATAGAGTTTAATAACAATAACATAATTGATCTTGGTTTTATTCTTATTATTACTTTTTTTGTTGTTGATCATTTGTAAAGTTAAATAGTTGTGTGAACAGTATTAACACACTGGTGCAAAAACATTGAGTTTATTGCTTGTAACATCCAGATTATTTATGAAATATAAAAGAATGTCTCTTTTTTTTGTTTTCAATATCGACATAACTTTTGAAATTTTCCACCTGGGTAGGTTTGTTAAAATATATTGATCTTCTCGGTACATCAAATATTTTGAGATGAATATGAACGAAGGCATTACTATGGCAATATATTCAAATATGGCGATTTGCCATGTCATTGGAACCACAGATTTGCCACAAACAGTTGTGAGTCCTCGTGCATTTTTTATTTTTTATGATATCATGATATTCATCTCAGTGTTTTAAAGGCATTGAAGACTCGCCCCAAACCGCGTGCCACGCTCTTTAAAAGTTAACATTCCGTTGCTTGCAAGTGAAGTTTTCTGCTTGTCGCTACAAAATGCAGACAGTAATGAAACGTGATACCTTGTTATCTGTTGCTGGACCTGAGATGTCCATCACTGTATTGTTTGTACACTGTATTGTGGGTATTGACTGCAGCTGTATGTACTGACTGTACACTAGTGTCTAATTACCGAAGGTAGCAAACTGTGTGCATATTTTCTGGGAACGATGGTGGTGTCTAACACTTCTGTTACACCTCATTCAAAACTTGGTCAGATTACCGGCATTAGACGTTTCTTTTTGCGTCAGTCTTCACACCCTTTAATACCTGCTCTGTGATAACTGCCAAACCTTACACCTCATAACATTTAGTTAGACCTCAGATATGGTCACTTGACTTGATAGAGCATTTTTAAAGTTCCAACATCTGATTATAACTTGAATCAGGTGCTCAGATGTTTGTAAGAAATGTCTCCGTTTTTCTAATCGAATCGGAAAAAATTGGTCTCATTCTTGGTTCTTCACCTTTTACCAAAGGTGTCAAAACCAGTACCATAGAAACAAAGCGTTGTTCTTATTCTGTCATTTTCTTGCAACAGCAGTCTTGGTTCTTAAACATATTATTGCGCCAAGAACCGTGTATGGCTTTCTTTAGGCAATCAGGTATGCTATAAAGTTGCTTTCTAGAAGAGATTTGCTTAATTTCAGTATCATTTTATAGTTGCTTATGTCATAAATTGACTAAGAAACATGCAAGGCAATATGTGATTTGCTCTTACAAATGTGGCATTCACAGATTTCCATGTCATTCACAGGGCTGCAAAAACCTTCACCTTCGTAGCAAAAATGAGTTTGTGAACGAGATATCATAATTTAAAAATTTTCGAGTTCATTCCTTTTTTGCTATTTCGTAGAATATGATTCTATAAGTATGACAAAATTTGAAGCCCTGAAAAGTTCTTTGTGTTGAAGTGATGTCCCAGTATTCTTAAAAATCATTCTGCATTTTGAGTCTTTCAGTCACCTCAAATTTGAGTTTGTTCCATTTGAATCCATAATTTACTTGACCCAAGAAGGTACATATTTGATTTAGTATGCTCATTCCTACTGGTTCATTTCAAAACAGGCATTTCTATGAACAAAAACCATTTCTTATTTTGGTCAAAGAAACATTTTCCCTATTTGATTGCAGTTTCTCATTATTGATATTTATGAAAAATAGAACAAAAAATATTACTTTTATTCATTCAACTGTGCAATATATTACCATCTCTCGTCCATGGTTTGTCATTCAATAAGTCGTTTTCTGTGCAAGTTCCATTCCCTTTTTTCGAAGAAGAACAGACTGCCTTTTTGTCTGTTCTATGTGCAATGTCAGATAGTTTTGTAGTCTTTCTCAGCTACAGGATCATTTTCCCCATCGAAATGAATTTACAAAAACTTGACATATTTACATGCCATTGACTCCTTCCTTATGATATATTCTTTATGCATACATTCACTGTGTATAGTCTCTTAAGATGGGTTTCAAACATTTCAAACCTCTTTGCCTGTTGTGTTTGTCTGTTTTTTGTCGAACCTAATTAGAGAATATCTCAATCTTGTGTAATTTTGTTCTTCCACCTGAGGCTTCTGTGTGATGTCTTAGGATGTAAAATGAAAAATATCGTTTCTAGGAAATTTAGTTGGAAGATTGACTATGTATTATTTCATTATTAAAGAGATGTTTAAAATCATGACAATCTCTGAAGAAAATAAACTTCAGGTATGATAAAATATAAAAAAATTATGCAACTGTGTCAAGTTCTTTTTTTCTGATGTACAGAACAAAATTTCGGCCTCCGGCCTCGGGTTTATCGCCAGCCGAACGATTATACTGACAATGGCGCAGATGCAAACCTAGCCCCTTCCCCAAAGCTTTATCTTGAAAGATCATCAGTTGTGCCCTCAAATATGCTAGAATGTCCATTAATGGTCACTAAGAGTGACCTCAATGACTGGAAATAATTATGAGTGAGGATTGAGAGGAAAGTACTTTTGGAAGGTTTCATCAACTTTTTGAGATCCAAAAAAGTGGAGCCATAACCATATTTTATTTGATACAATAGCAATGGAAATATATTTATTTGGTCTTGACAGTAAACTTTGACATTACACCCAGCCTCATATATTGCCATATAATTCTCATACTTTCTTACCTTTCTCTCCCACCTGTACCTATATAATAATCTCTCGGTTCGTTGATATTATATCGGTGCAGCTAGGCATGGTAAAAGTGACCCATTATGATGACATATATGCCCATATTTGCAAAATACTATCACCCCAAAAAGGAAATACTTTAACTCCAAAACAGGAAATACTTTTACTCCAAAGATAATTTTCTTCACATTTATTTCCTTGCTCTCTCTCTCTCTCTTTCATGTTTGACATGAGGCTGGAAAATATATCTCTCAGCATTTGTTACCTGGCAACCAATCGCATACCATTGCCACATTCACAGTGTGGTTCAATAAGACTGCCATAAAGACATAACTTGTGGAGCAGCATGTCTTGCATTATTAGATGTGTCATTGATCACAAAAAAGCTGAAAGTAATTTATTTGTATTATAGGTTGTCCATGCCTGTATTTTTACATATCGAATTGTAAATAGACATGCTAGTAAATAAGTAAGTTTAAATAAGTAAAAACAAAAGTATTGTGTCTTCAGGTGCGTAGCCAGGGGGGGGGCGAAGGGGGCAGCCGCCCCCCCCTTGAGCATATATATTTTTTTTTAACGTTTTTATATCGCTAGTATTTTCAAAAGAGAAAATGCTAAGATGCAACTTACAAGGCCTGGGAAGTGCCTTTTCCAGCGATCTGGGAGGCATTTTCAGCCAAAATTTTCTTGTACACTTCGCGCCAATCATGGTGGCACTACGCTTAGATAGTTTGCAATGCCGAATCTACAGTTTCGCCCCTCCCTTGGCAAATTCCTGGCTACGCGCCTTTGTGTATTCAAGCCATTTTACAACCTTCTTTCATAAAATTAGTTTTGTTGGGATAGTTATCAAGGAAGAGAAGGGGAATGGAAGCATATGGAGGGTATAGGTAAGAAGGCAGAAGAACTGAGGGGAAGCTTTGACTTGAAAACTCTTTTGTTTCAAACGACTATATGCCTTGAGTTTGTTTTTCTGAATGACTTTGCTTTACATTTCCATGATTTCATTTTTAAGCATATTTCAGAAATGAAACATATCAGAAATAAAAAAACAAAACATGGTCAAACAAGTTCTTGGCAACTTGCTATGCTTAAACACTGAGAGATCTGTCAACTTTTGCAGGTATCAACTGAAATACCGTCATAAAACGGAAGATCAGAAAGCTGAAATTCTTTTGTTGAAATGAAATATGTAACAGTCAAAATGGGCTTTTCTCACCTTAAACTCTTAAATATTCTGTTTCCCTGCAAAATTCAACACAGAAATACCTAAAATAAACCCCAAATTTGTTACATTATCAACTAAAAAGTTAACATTTGAGTTACAAATCTGCTGACTAACCACAGGCAAAAACCTTACTGCAAGTACCCCCTCGTTTTTGAGATCAAGCCAGATGGCAAGAATGAAAATCTAGGTTAGAGATATTTTCTTGATAATAACTGATTTAAAGAGTAAACCATACAAAGTGACATCAACTGATGATGACATTTTCTCTGTTATTTGATATTTTAAGTTTCGTTGGTCACATGGAACTTCATGTGTTTAAAGGAAATGTAATCATTAATACAAATATTTAATGTGCTGATTTCACATGCACACGTTGACGGGTTGAACCACTGGTAAAAATTTCCATTGGTTTTGACATTTTCTGCCAGGTTTTCATGCATCTGTCTTCTGCTTGACTTTAACAATAATCCACTCACAACCATTATGAACCAAGACTCTTCTTTGTCACAATACTCTGTTCAAAAAGAAGGGAAATATAAAAATAGTGTAATAAACACAAAATATTCTTCACAGCAGATGCATCATGGGTAAAATTAGAAGGAAAAAAGTATCGATAATACAGGAATATTTCATGAGTAATATGAACAATGACCAGAACATATGAGAAACTATCATCACTAGAGTTTGTACCATTACACGACGTGCAAGAACAAGATTTAGGCGACTTAAATCACAAAATTTCAGACTTCAACAATGATGTTTGTGAAGCTTGTGGGTAAGACTGAAACTTTCTTCTTTGGTTTACTAATTCTCTAACTTCTAAATCTCAAAATGCATTTTTGTCATTTTTATTATTATTATTTTTTTGCTCAGATATTCAAACCACAGGCATCAAGAAGCTTAGTGAACAATTGACTGTGCTCTGTTAAATAATAGGATAAAAGTGTGCAGTCTTACATAACACTTTAATTCTGTAGTCTTACCATCTTCATACATGAGATGTGAAAGGTACATGGAAATTACAGTCTATGAACTGCCTCATTTAACCAACATGCAATTTCAGCTTCCTACTTGATCAACACAATATATTACCACAATCTGTGAGCAAATCTTCCGTCAATGAATCAAGCAGGAGATAAACCTAGTACTTCAAACCTAGTACCAGGAGGAATTGTGACCATAATTAATATGTCCTCCATTGCTCACCGTTCTAGCCTGATCCACACACCGGGTAAAGTCCTTGACCTGCTGTGAACATTTCAGAGTCTGTGTAGGGTTCTCTGTGAAACATTTCACAACCTCATCTTGAAGACTCTGACAAATCGGGACATGACTCTGCTTTCTATTTGAAGGAGGAGGAGGAGGAGGAGAAGAAGAATAAGATAATTTATCATGTTAACCTTGTCAAGATCATATCTGCCCTTACCAGAGCATCTGGGACTAAAAATAAAGCATACAAGCAAGGAGTTATAAATAGTAGTTTAGAACAAGTATATTCACCAAACTTTATCTCTCTAGATGTGACCAACTATGCTTTGTGTTACACTGTACACGATATGTTATGGAATTGGTACATGACTCTCCTTTCTATGGTAAGACTCTTGGCAGACTTGGGTTAGGGTAAGTAGGGTTAGTAGTGAGCCTGTACTCATATTGTAGCATAACTGTCTGTTCTTGTACTGATCCTCATAGATTTGCACTTGTACTCATCCCCATGGATTTGTACTTGTACTCATCCTCATGGATTTGTACTCATCCTCATGGATTTGTACTCATTCTCATGGATTTGAACTTGTACTCATCCTCATAGATTTGCACTTGTACTCATCCCCATGGATTTGTACTTGTACTCATCCCCATGGATTTGTACTCATTCTCATGGATTTGTACTCATTCTCATGGATTTGTACTCATTCTCATGGATTTGTACTCATTCTCATGGATTTGTACTCATTCTCATGGATTTGAACTTGTACTCATCCTCATGGATTTGTACTTGTACTCATGGATTTGTACTTGAACTCATCTTCATGGATTTGTACTTGCACTAATCCTCATGGATTTGTACTTGTACTCATGCTCTGGGCAGTTTGTAATTATCTGCAAAATTAAAAACTTGTGCTGGTAATTAGAGCCTGGTAGTGATGCTCATATATTTTTACTAAGGGGAATTCTTCTTGTGTTCCTACTCAGGTTGTTGTACTTGTAATACAAGTCTGATTCATAGTACCCGGTAGTGGAAGCAAACGTCATCTTGGGATGAGTACCCTATAGCCTACGCTGTTCTCTAAAGCAGCCTCATAGTACTACAAATAAAGTAACAGAGTTTAAATTGACTTTAATAGTGACAAGTTTTCTCTTTCATTGTTTTTCTCTAGATTTATGTTTGATAGTGTTCGTTGCAGAATGCTGAATTTTCAATCACAGACAAATATTATCCCATTCTTAAGAATGGTATGAAATGTCTTGCTTCGCAGCATGTGTCAGGAAGTTTTCAGAATATAGAGTATTGTACTTCAAGATGGTACTTAAATAAGTTTAGGATATTAAAATTTAGTCAAGCTATGTCTCTTAAAAATAAAAATTCAAACTTCAGGGTACTTACATAAATTTAGCTTCCACTTCTTCTGCTGCTTTCTTAAATTCTTCGGCATTAATTTCAAATGTGTTGGCATTCTGAAACATGAAAAGAAAAAAAATAGTCTCTAACTCAAACTATTTATTTTGTACTCCACAAAGGTTTTCAGAAACCATGTAAATGGAATCCTTTGTAGAGTGCAATGTTGCGACAGAATGCAGTGAGAGCTTGTAGAACTCTACAAACAGATAAAATCATAATTGTATGATCAAACAAACAGATTAAAGGCACAAAGGAAAGGGTCCATGGAACAAACATCAGACCTATATCAACTGTTATCTCACAATGTCATTGACTAGCTAGCTTCTAACTGAATACACCAATTTCAAACATTTTTGGCAGGACATGATCGTAATAGAAGGGGATTACTACTTTCAGTGATGATATAAAATAGAATTTATAAATAAATATTTCATGTATAAGACTTGAGACAAATGGTGCTGAACACATCCTGATTAGTACACAAAAATATGCCCAACATTTGAATCTTTCCAAAGTCCTACCCTACAATATTTTGTAACATCATCTCTATTCATTTACAGCAAAATTTGAAATTACTCAGGTTTGTACTTTACACATGCATCAAACACACTAAAGATTCCTTCCTCTAGATCAAGTCATGTAACATTCGATAAAACAAACATACTTTTCATACGACCAACGATAAATCTAGATAAGAGTCTTACTTACCCTATCTTCGACAGTCTTCAGCCTCTCTTGCCACTTTCTCTCTGTAGCATTGAGCCTTGATTGCCACTTATCTTCAATATGCTGTGAAAGGAAAAGATAAAAAAAGTTATACCTACAGAGGAAAGTACAGTACATCGAAGCACAAGGAACATGTTTTGGCTTCAAATCTTTGACTTCTTAGAGAAAACTATTGGGAAATTGAATAAGATTAAAAAGGATGATCATGAAGGAGCAATATTATGAAGTTACCTTTAATCGATGTGGACTGATTTCATCAGATTCACTAAACCCTGTGAAAAGAATTGAAACTGATATTTAATACTAGGTAAAGTTTATATACATACAGTTTCTGCTTGTTCTACACACCTTTTAGCAGTCTTGAGCTGGCAGTATTAAGTCAAGCATCTACAGTAGACAAATTGATGGTGTCTCAAAGACACCACACATAAAGCAAAAATATATTGTAGAAATATTCACACTGCCAACAAATGTAATATTGCTTTCAGTTTTGGAGAAATACTTTCTGATGATGATTTATTGGGTATATGGATATGTTAGTCAGTTGGTATAAGTATCATTGTTGTTATGGCTACCATTAAATATGTGTATATATGAGTATCAATCAGTGTGTATAGGAGAGTCAGTCAGTATCAGAAAGCAGTGCCAGTAATCATACTAGAGTTATTGGTAATAATCAATATATCAACATACTATATGAATACACTATATTACTATGCAGTACCATTGGTATGAACATGAAACAAAAACAGTATATAAAATCTGTCTGTGGACAGACCTTAATGCACATGATGTAAACATGAAATTCAGTTGCTCAATGCATACATACTATACATTCTCTAAGTTACGGTTCTTAGTCTTACCAGTTGGTTGTTCCTCTTGACCAAGCATACGCCTTAACACATCTTCAGATACCTTAATGATAGGAAAAGAATAAGTGAGAGTGAGAAGCAAGTACTAAGCACAAATTTAAAACAGGCTGAACTAAGACAAGAATATGCCACAGTATTAAGCTCAAAAGTAACTGAGAAAAGAACACATATAAGGTTAATATTGTACAAAATAAGTTATCGAATGGGACGGAAGAGGAACCCTGGATGAAGAGGAATGCTTGGGAGGGACCTAAGGGGTAGAATCCCTGGAGGCTGCAGTTTCAGCATTTTATTCTTTGTTTTAGCAACTTTTGCTGGTAAAGGTACCTGACCAATCATCCTAGAAGGTATAAGTTCATTTTATGTCTGGCAACAAACCATATGCTACAGATAGGAAAGCTGACTAGCAGACTGGTTTTACCATTTGGATGACCATTTTAGATGGGACCATGGATCATACCTGGGCTAGATTTTATGACATTTGCTTCTAAATATATGTGTGCATTGTACTGTATTGCCACTTTAGAATCTATAATTGAAGAAGCTGGTATTCAATAATGCCACTATCAAATGTTTGTGGAAAACATTGTTCATACTTCTGTCTACGAATTGTACAGTATCAAATATGTTTTCATGTTGTTCATGAAGTAAAATATAGAACATCACTTTCCTGCATAAGTAAACAGTCAGTACTAACACTACAAGACTAGGCGTTTGTAATACGTTGTAAAAGTAGTACTAGTATTACTTTTAGTAACTAGTACTACTGTACTACTACGTAGTACTAGGCCTGAAGGCTATAACTTTACTTACAAAAATAATACAAGTACTAAGCTAGGCCTAAGTACTGAGTGATAGTGATAGACTATAATTTTCATCTTTGTCCAGCAGGAGTGTAATTAACGGGTATGACTAATTACCATACTGGACCCAATCGGACCATACCGGACCATCTCGTACCATACCGGAGGCAAAATAAATGACCATCAGACACCACTGGAGTCATTTTTATTATATTTTATCATTAAAATGCTGGTTTTGTGTCAACATTCATCTCAAAATCGGAACTTGGGATGAATGTTGACAACAAATCTGGGTTCCGCTGGCCATTTTAACAGGTAACGGTGTAACAGGAATCCAAGTCCCCCAGGAATCTACGTCCGCCTTCCTTTGTCCTGACGCATCAGGCCACGGTGTCCCTTTGTGCTGGATTATATGAGAGGTTATGTAGCTAGCCCCAACCATAACCCTTCACAATGGTAGCTATAGTATTGTACTCCGGACCTACATTACTAGGACCTGGATTCCTATTACACCGGTATGGTAAAATCATTTGAAAACGTTATAGCTACAGATAGATGGCAGCACTGTGATATCTGCATTGCCGATCTTTCATTCTCTAATTCCCCAAATGAGGACACATTTTAAAATCCGGTGGTGTGGTGTCCTGGCTGTGATGGGTCCGGTATGGTAAAATCATTTGAAAACGTTTGTGTATAGGCCCTAAGCTACAGACAGCGCAGCAAATAAATAAATTACAACGGTGTATACTTTGATTAAAGTGAGTTTCGGGATTCATTTAAGGATAAAAAATAAGCATTTGATAGTCCGGTGGTGTCTGATGGTCATTTATTTTGTCTCCGGTTGGGTCCAGTATGGTCCGAATGGGTCCGGTATGGTAATTAGTCATACCGTCATTAACCAACTTTTGGCCTAGCCAAATATTATTTGTACCATCATATTATTCGGCATAACGTAGTCCAGGTCTAAGGTTAGGCAGTTCTCAAGAAACTAAACTAGCTTAACACAGTAGCACTAACGATACAGTAATGGTAGCCTACTAATACTAACGTTAGGCTAACCTACTGTAGCCTAAATTGGACTGCAGTTCAAATTAATACTACTAGGCTGTTTCAAAAAAGCCTTACCTTAACCATCCCTGTATCTGGATCCTCCTCCATGGTTATATTCCGAGTCGTGCTTTCTCCACCACCCATGTTAGTTTAATATTTTTGTTCCTCAAAGTTGAATTAGCTAGCAGTCCACCTAACACGAATTGCAGCATGAAGGCTATTGACGTTTGGGGTAGTTTTGCGAAAGTGGTAGCATAGCACTGTTTGTAAACTTGTTGAACCACAGCATCTCTACAATTGCTGGACACATTGTAAGTGCTGTATTTGCAGCAATGACCAGAATTTAAAGACCTTTAGCGATCAGCCTCTCCCAACGTTTCACCAAAAAATTCTATACGTGTTGTTCAAGTTAATAGTTTTTGACTATCCATTCCAACCACACATTTTGCTAGACTCCTAGACTGTTGTAACCTCAATGGTGTACCATCCAGATTGATGTGAGTGATAGCAAACTTTGTTCTTCCAATGATAAGAGATAGATAGTACCTATGTAAAAGCCTGTGTTAATGTCAGATGTATTGCAGAAAATCTATAAAGCATCAAGATAAATGCATAGCTCCCAACTCTTGAAAAGGCAAATGCTGGTCCATGCCACGAATCGCCATCCTTGGGGAGAGGTATAAGGGGAGGGGGTCTCCCCCTCCCCTTTTGAAACTTTTTGGAATCCTGGTGATGCCTACATGTAAAATGGTGGCACTTAGAAAGGCTTGTGTCACCCAAAATTTTCTGAGAAATATGCATTTTTTTGTGTGTAACATCAATACATTGAATAGTAGTTGGACATGTTGGAATTGTAGAGCTTTGTTATAAGAGCCATCGCAAATATTTCAGTTGACCGAGACCTTCACGAGAATTATCACGTTGATTAGTGGACAGTGGCAGCAGCTGTATCTCGTTTGCCCGTCAAACGTACGTGTACCGATCAGATTATTGATAAACTATCTAGCCTATAGATCTTCACCTACTGTAAGAAGAGATTCCGGGAATCATTACGTCGCCAACCGCGAGTTGTTTTGAGGGTAAAAACGATGAGGTAACGCGGAGTAGAAAACAGATAAAGACAGTCTGTTTTGCGTGGGATGAATGCTAAAGAAATGATGGTTGCTAAGTCAAAATTTGATGCAATTTTTTTTTATGTATACTTGACAATTACAATGCGGGTTTTGCGGACGCTTGCGCGGGTTTGGGTGTTAGAATGCGGGTCCAACCCGCGAAATGCGGGTCAGTTGGGAGCTCTGTAAATGGAATCATTGAAAGTTGCATCTAGTTGTCATCATGGTTGAAATTTGATTATCATTTGCCATCTAAATATATCCACTCCATTTTGACGAGCCCTAACTTCCCTCCACCCCCCCCCCCACACCTTCTCCTGCTCCCATGAGAGGATATGTTTTTGTTCATTACAAAAGATAATGAGAGAACGATGGCTGTAAAGCTAAGCAAGTAGAATGACTTCTGATGTTAAAAAAGCCATTAGTTAATTATATTTGTATCTCAGAAGAGAAATTGTAAAAGAACACTGGTGTTCTAGGAAATGGTGTAATGCTGGTTGCTCTAGAACAGGTTACAAGTTCATGTCATTAACATATAAAATGTTAATATTTTGAATAGGTTTCTGACCCCCTAGATTGTTCACAGACATTAGTGAAGGTTAAATTAATCAAAATTTCTTTATATCACTGAAGAAAATGTTTCAAGATTGAGAGCAAACTGCTTGTATGAATGAGTGACCATGAAATATCTTCATATTACATATTTGGGATTATGGAGAATACCTTTAAAACCTTTCTAGTAAGAAAATAGCTGGCGAGAAACAACAGAAGCAATTGTATTGTGCATGTTCGTTTGTATTGCCTTTGTTACCTTACAGTACTGCGATCATATTTTACAATGAACGATTAAAGACTATTATTAGAAAAATATTTGCAAACTGATGAAATACAAGATATCAAAATGAATATGACATTTTCCTTAGCAAAATGTTGGCAATTCATTGAAAATTCAGTGTTTTTCTCAATCTTTTGACATATGGAAATATTTACTTTATATTTTACCAGCATTAAACACTTAAATTTCAGAAAAGGGAGGATAACATAAAACCAAAAGGGTAGGAAGAGAGGGACTAAAGGTAATCACTTTAGGGGTCTATGAAAAGGGGGCCTTGCAGTAAGGCATACTAATACCACAAACAAAAGAATGTTACAATCACAGTATACCAAAATCTTTGATTTGGGAGGTAGGGAGAGATGGGGAAGAGGTTTGGAGACAAGTCTTACAAAGATCTCAAGCTCTATGATCCCTCAAGACCTTTGTAGATATTCTAAAGTGAATGAAGCATATTTGATATTGTACTACATATATACAAGCCAAAACTTAATGACCATGATTGGTTGAGAAATCCTGCTTATTTTTTGTTTATTCTGCTAATGTAAAAGAAAAAATATGAAAGCATTGTGTATTATCCTTTAAAGAAAGTAACTTTTTGCAAGGTCTACATAAATCATGGGTAAATGGGAAACGATTCCACGGCCAGACCTTCGATGGAGACTTCGTCTGTGCCACGTCGAATTCGGAAGTAGCCATTTTCTCCCCAGCTTTCACCCCAGCTGTTCTTAACACTCCAAAATTTTTCACCAGTCCCGCTATCTTGACCGTAGCCAACGAGGAGCACTGCGTGATTGGTCAACTGGAAAGGGTCAAACTTGCCCAGGTTTTGGCCGAGTCCTGTGTGATGGTAAATGCCACCGGAGTATGAAAAGAAGTCATCGAGAACTTCAAATGATACAGACATCGGACCATTCTTGACCAGTTGTACTTTCATGAGATCCTCGTTGCAGGCACCATAGTAACCACCGACATACTGGTAATTTGTGGCATAGTAACGCTTGCATGACGTGGTGTTCTTGCAGGAGGAATCTTTGCCTTCATATGTGTAGCAGGATTCTTCTACCACACCGAAATCTTCGGCATATTTACCAGCGATCAAGTAAGGAAAGCCGCCTTCGCAACCTTCGGGTAGAAAAAAATGTAATGATATGTTAGGGCTTCAGGCACTGCAGGAGTGGTTTCAAAACCGTCTCGATTTGTTTTGGCTATAAATGGAATTTGAACCTGTGAGGTAAGGAAAGCCAATCCTCTGTCAACTTATCTTTAAAGGTCTAACACAATCACTGATGTGTGTCTTGCTGATCACTGTAAGTTGAGTACAGTGGAAGCAAGACGCACACTCCCCTTTCATTTGATACAACTTAGAAAGCACCAGGATGGTATTTCAAAAATGAAATAGAGTCTCTAAAGGGATATTCAAGTGAACAGAAATAAACATCCCCAAAATTTATTGTAGTTTCTGATTTTTAGTGCCTTGATATTGAATTCTATTGCTCAGATAACAATTTTTAATGCTAGGAAAATATTTATGAATGTTTCTGGCGACACCAGAGTAACATCATCGTTTGAAATTGTAGTGCAGTGGAAGGGAGGGGTGGGGCGGGAGTAAATGTCATTTTTATTCATCGCTAATGTACAAGTGTACAAATCGTTTACAAAGAAAAATCATTCTCAAAGAGCACTTTGCATTTGATAAGGCTTGAAATGGGGAGAACACTGACAGCTTAACAAACATTCCAGTTGTATGACATTTAGAAAACAATTGAACAAGATGATTACAAAGGACAGCAAAGCTCTTCAAGGAGCATGTGTTGGGCATCACCAAATGCCTAGATTAATCCATTTCATAGAGTAACAAAAGATTTATCTGACAAAGATAAATCACCTTCAGAAAATCATATCTAGAAAAAGGAACAAGCAATATTAATATGTTTTTTATTTATCAATATACATTTGTTTTTGTCTCCATTGTAGAGTAAATGTTATATTGTGTGTCAATAAAAAAATTAACCCTTGAAGGAATGACATGCAAAACACACAAATTTGGACTTTTCTTACCTTGAGCATATTCACTACAGGATACAATCTCTTGTGGAGAAAACACCGGCTGGAAAGTGTTATTGGAAGCTACTCTAAAACGGGCTGCAAGCATACCCATGGACGAGAAGGAATAACAACTACCGCAGGATTCCTGGTTCCGTACTGGTGGTAGAAAATCCTGGCCATTGACATCACGCCAGTCGAAAGATTCTGGCAAATTTGCAGCAAGTCTAGAAATCTCGGGTGTTGCTGGTTTTGGTTTAGGCCTGCCAAGCAAAGAAATGTATTTCAAGTTAAATATATTTTGACAGTAAACAGGTAAACAATTCATTCTCTCTAGTTTTGAGGTGCAAACAAAGACAAGTGCTGTGAAAGCGGGTCGGCAGGGATTGTATTAAGGTTAAGGAAAAACACCAAAACCATAACTCCCTGAGGCTTTACGATTTTATGTCATACATATCGGTATGCCCTGCTGACTACCACTAATCTTGCAAAATTAGCTGCAATATCTGTAAAACCGACTGGTCACTAACTTAAGTCACTAACAATTATGTTAATGTGTAGTATAATATTACGTCCCAATGGAGACAAGCAGAGCTAGATAACTCCATACATGAATGCTACAGATAAACTACATCTCAATAATTAGTCAGATACCGTTAATTATGAACAGTTTTTTAATTAATTATTCCTCCTTTTAATACTTGATTTTGTGTTACCTTTGGCGTGATAAACACCGCACAGATCTACATAATGTTCAACTTACAAAGGTGTGTATGGCTTTGCTCCTCCAGCTCTCAGTAACATTTGACCCCAGGTCATCTGTTCGTATTCCTTGTACACTTTTGCAGTCCACGACTTTTGAACGCTATTAATCTGCTGGATGAGGTTGTGATCGTTGCGGAACGGTGCATTTACAGACACGTACCTGGAAAGATGAAATACAAATTTTGTAGCCATAACAGGGTTCCATCTGACAGAGAGTTAAACTAAGAGTGATGGGAGGGGTGATGGGGGTGAAGGGGAGGGGAGGGGGTGATAACGTTGCATTGATGAGATATAATGTTATTGGATTTACTGTACCTTTACCTGACTGAAGCCCCCCTCCCCCTCCCCCTCCCTCATCTACTGTCTGTTCTTATTAAACAATGGATGTCATTCTCTGAAATTGAAACAGTCTACAATTTTTTTATTTATCCTTTTCAGAATGTAATCACTAGACTATCCCATCTCCTTTCTCATTCCCTCTCTGTTCCTGAAGAAAAATGCTTAAAGCAGCATTTTGCGTTGGGTCGCTTTTTTCCACCTTTTTGTCATGTGCATCGATTTTTTTACATGTATCAATCATAAAACAGCAAACTAAGATACCATCCAA
>JAIPMN010004183.1:0-11876 GCA_020650975.1 Apostichopus californicus | reverse complement strand
ATGATGATGATGATGATGATGATGATGATGATGATTATGATGATGATGATGATGATGATGATGATGATCAGATCATGATCAGATCATGATCATGCTTTTTGACTGTAAGTATCACTTCCTAGCAAACACAAAAACGTTTTTAAAACGTTATTAAAACGTTTCGTCCTTTTGTTTTGATAATGTTATTTGTGGTGTAATAAATATGTCACGAAAACGTTTTCAGGCTATTATTTCAAAACATTTTTTTTCTTTTCGTTACAAAATTAATATCACATTAATATCTCATAAAAACGTTATGCCGACGTTTTTCGTTTTTTTTTTTTTTAACACCACATTTAACGTTATAAAAACATATTTTAGAGGCTCTTTTAAGAATGTTATGATAACGTTTTGTGTTTGCTGGGATTCTTTTGTATAGCACTGAGGAGGTGAATGGGCGGATAGTAATCATAACCAGTGTTGGGTTATGACAATGGCAAAGTAGGCCATGGCCTATGGCCCCGCAAATGTTAGAGCCCCGCGTGTAGGTACATTTCCTGCAAATTGAAATTGAAATCAATTTGAAATCATGATTGGGCAGCGTATAGGAAGTTAAACCTCATGTCAAGCATATGTATCAATGAATCGTAAATTCCTCAACCACTTGACGAAAGACATTAACTTCCAGAACATCATTGATGACTTTTCAAGAATGAAATCCAACAAGTTGATGAACGGCCGTCATCAGTTACAGGGGAATAGGGCCCCCTAAAAAAATGTATGGCTTATGTCCAGCGCATAGTCCTAATCCGGGCCTGGTCATACTCTCGCATCCAGGCGCGGTCTCATATATGATGTTTATTATAACTACACAAGAGAACCGTCCATATACTAGTAAAACTATAGCAACTACAGTATTTGGTCATTCAGCATATTTGGGTGAAAAGTGATAATAGGAGGATGAGGAGAGGAACATGTTAAAATCGAAATTGCGAGGTAAACATATGCTTGTCGACATCAGGGACTATAACTTGTGCAGGAACATTAACATTTTGGAATTAAACGTCCGTCGGAATGTTATAAAGAAGACAAACTAGATTGATAGATTAAATTTCGAAATAAGATGAAACATCAAAATTTCGACAATGGGAACGTTAAAAATTCGAGACATGACGGTAGGAAAGTCATATTTAAAAGAAAACAAAGGCCGACGCTTGAGATATTAAGTATATTACGAAAAGTAAAATCAATGCAGTATGGAAAAAGTATGCGTCGAAATTACATTAGAAACGTCGAAATAATGTACAAAGTCGAATTTGAGTGATAAAAAGACACATAATGAAGATTAATAATGAAGGTGTCGATTAATTGCTATGTTGAAATTGCGAGACAAATACTCGATATGTCATATTGCAGTGTGCTTTCTTGGCAACCGTAGCAAATATATGTTTTTTTCGGTAGGAGGGCCTAACATCGAGTTACAATGATAAAGTTTCCATTTGTCCCAATAATGTACGTGTGAGTGGTTGAGGAGTGAAGGGGCAGAGGGTACTATTTGGCAATCCATAGACCTTCACGTGCATATTGTGTATAGTACCTCCACTTGTATATTCTTTAAAAAATCACTTTGATGATTTGCATATGGAAGTTTTCTGTAGGAATGAACTTTACAAAATGGAACAAGTTGGTCCGTAAAAATTGCGTCATCATCTATAAATAATCTGCTCAGCAAGCGTTGTGAACCACACTCAATTGCAGTATGATATGCGCAGTTAACTTGCAAATGACCTAGCCTATCTGTATGCTCATATATATGCACCACATAGAAATTAGCAGCAGGGTAAATCACTGCGGGCGGAAAGTTCCACAAACGAATCATGGACCTGACGTACTTTACTATGTGATAAAATGTTGGGAAGGACACCAAAATCATGCTCAGAACGATACAGAATCTTCCAAAAGGTAACATCTTGATCGAATTGTTCTACATTTTTGTAACCTTCATTCATCACTGGCATAAATATTCCTCCTACCACTTCCTTCAACCCTAGCCTAAGTTGTCCTACAGTACAACCAGGCTTCATTCAGTGTAGCAGGCTATAGGCTAGACCATATATACAGTAGGGGCCTGTTTATATGCCTAATGATTCGAACGAAGTTAAAGGAGCATAGGCCTTATTATATTCGTCTTAGTAGCTACGATTTGCATTAAACAAATGGCTCTAAGTAACATTGTAATTTGTCCATGATGATCATGGACGTTAAATATGAATCAAAGAGACTGACATTGGTCAGCTTGCGGCTTTGGTAAGCCAATGATGGCTTCTTCGCGAGTTCCTGCTTGCAACTGCTCTCAATGGTAACATAACAGTTAGGCATAGTAAGGGTCAGAGGTTATCACCACTTTGACAGTTGTTTCTGTGGTCACTCACATCCTGGTAGCAGTAGAGAGAAGTATTAATAGATTAGAGAACAGTATCATCTTGTGTGGTGTATTATTTTTCCATCATCCTTGGAACATAATAATGCATTTATCATTTCTGACTTAGCTATTTGAAGATAATTGTACACATGCAAATAATGTTATGATTCAGTAATGTTTCTTACATCGTTTCTTACACTTTTCTGATTGAAAGCAATAGTGTATTGTTGATAATCCATTATACCATGAAAATACATAAATTTCAAGATAATGTTGATTTTACACATTGATTTGATTTTTTTACAGTCCTTCGGGCACATACCCCATGCAGTAGTAACAGAAAGAATCCTAGTCAAACCCCAGCTCCTGTGTTGATTGAGAGATTGTCAGATCACTCATCAGAACCAGACCGTAAATTATGTGTCAAACCGCCTGGACATGTAGCCATATTTTCGACATGGTAAAGTATACATGACATTTAATAGTATATTCCAGTGATTCATGTTTTTCTACCTTTTGCAGCTAGCTTTGATAATGAACAGTGTGTATAAATATAAATGCTTCAAGAATAAGCCACTACAACTTTCCCAATATATTGTTTTTCTTGAAAGAGTTATTGGAGAGTTGTAATATTAATCTGGCACATACTTTTGTAAGAGTAATATTTTTGCACTATTTGCAATTTTGGTTGAATTATTCATCAACCGTCTAAGTTTGGTATAGAAGTAAGTCAGTGATGGAGTGTTCTTCACTCTGGACACTGAAAAAATTACCATTTAATAATATTTAAAGTTATAAATCCAGATGATACCATTCATTGTCTATATCTCCTGCTATTAAGAATGATGGATGTAACACAGTTTCAATATCCAGGTTTTCTATATCACAGGCTACCGATAGGACCATCTCGAGGTTTCTTTGATCTCTTCTCCCAAGATCGTAATCATGAAGATCTCACCCAACAGCAGCGCTGGCAGTCCCATAGGAGGCAGCACACAGAATTTGAAGGGTTCGGCTGGGTAAGTGAGACGAATGTTAAAAATATAATCTGTAAGCATCTCCAAACTTTAAGCATGCTAAGGTGTTTACATTACTTGAAAGTTTCCAAAAGTATTTTCCTGAAGCTGGTTCTTCGTCCACAGTTTGTACAGAAATTTAGGGAGACTCATATAAGAGATGTCACCATCTCAGATAGGAAGAAGGATTAGCACCCAAAGGGAACTTAAGATTTAAAAGTGAAACGACATGATCTGTCTTTAATATTCCTTTTTATTTTTGGGGCACAGCTGTCTAGTTTGTACACATTCACAAAAAGTAGAAGAGTAACTGATGAAACTGAAGCAAGATAAACAAAGACATAGCAAAAGATGTTGTCTCTCATCACTCTTAAGGCACACATTCAGTAAAAAGTGAATTAAGCATATATTTATCGTTGTCAGCATACAAATTTGCACATATTTTATGCATGCTTGTACGTAGTAGTTAAGATACCTTTACAACAGGAAAGAAGTTATTCCAGAAAACTTAAAGCTCCCAAAGCTGTTAATTTAGCTTATCATTTGTGACTTTTCTCCATTTTGTTGTCGTTGTCATTTTTAGGGTACAGCAGTTGTTGTTGCCATTCAGTTATGTAGAGCACTCTCTTGTGCCAAGTTTCCTGACAGGGAAGCGAGTGATGACTTCAAGCACCCTTTGGTCACAGTGGCCAAGCTATTGCCGGTTCATCCGTCTCACAGAGCTATTGCTAGGAGTATCATCAGCAATGAACATAGCTTAGCAGAGTCCAGCACTGCGTCCTCCGTATCATTTAGCTCAGGCGACGAAGATTGCTCGCAGGATCTTTCGATTTGTAACTCGGGAGAAGAAGCTTTGAGCAGAAAGGATGGTGGAGTCCTTGATGAGAAACAATCCAAGTTTGAAGATGAGGGACCCGCAGGAGATGCATTGAAGGTGAGAGAGCAATTGTTACAGAGAATAACAGACCTTTGTGTTAAGCAATGAATTCAGATACAGTTTATTCTATTGATTTATCATCTTTGACCAAACTGTTTGTGACTGATATCGTCAAATATTTGTCGCTAATTTTTGGTTGAAAAGATGATTTTGTAGACTTCTTTCTTCCTTTTCTAAATGCAGCAAAATTCTCCTTAGTGCAACATGTGACTGCAACAAATTCTTGCAAATTGTTTGATTGGCAACTTTTTCAAACCAAACCAAAATTGTGTGGCATCCCACAGCTTCAGAATAGTTATGGCATTATTACATATATTGATGTTACTTGATGAGTAAAGAAATTTGCCAGATGACAAAATTTATTTTCACCTCTTTGATACTTGAAAGTAGTCTGTCCGGAAAATGAAAATATGGCTACACAAATTTGGGACATATGCTACAGTAAATTGTTCAATAATTGAATCATAAATACCAAGTTGAGTTTATTTTATTTCCCATCAGGACTATCATCAACAGTCCCTCTCAACTGATGAAATTCTTCCAGCACTGGAAGGTGCTTTGGTTCATTTAAGAAAGACAAGCCAGAAAACACAGGGAATGATTGAGACTATGATGGGCATTCAATTTGCCAGTCTGGGAAAGTATAAGAAAGCAGTGTCACATTTCGAAAGTGCTTCTCAACTCGGTTACAGCAAGGCTCAGTACAATCTCGGACAATGTTATGAGCTTGGACAGGGTGTGGAGTTGGATCTTGTGAAGGTTCGGATAATTTATTCACCTTTATGAAATATTTGTCATGATCAAACAATCTTTGTCAGTTTCCACAAATATTGAATGCAAGCTCTTTTATTTTTAAGAGTTTGCCTTCGAAGAAGAATCTTGCTAGGACAAAAAAATTTGGGCCCTCTAACTTATACATTTACCTATTCAGGTTCTTTTTGCTGTAGATAGGCAGTTTGTTAACCATTCTTTTTAAATTTTTTATTTAATTGAATCTATATTTAATATTGCCTGGTTTTTCTCCATCTCGTCAGGCTGTTAACTTGTACGAGAGAGCAGCAGAGCAAGACCATCCTCTCGCCCTGTACAAACTCGGAATGTACCATTATCACGGCTTAGGAGCAACCTCGGAAGATGAATCGGTTGGTTTCAAATTCATGCAAAGAGCAGCAGAGGCCGGAGTTATACTGGTGAGTCACTGTGTGGGATCCATGGTTTAAAATAAAAATTCCTGCAACGATATTTTAACCCTGGATGATTATGGTGAGATGCCGTTATTTACAGGTGATAAAAAGATGATTTTCTTGATCCGGGCAGAATGGCTAGGAGCTTTTGAAATAGACTCTTTGTATGAAAAACTATATTACAAACAAAAAAGGTATAAATAATGTTCAGTGAATTTAGTGCTGTGCTTCCTTTGACACCACTAAATATCACATGGACTGACTCTACGTATCTCACCATTTGCATCGATATTAGAAGTGGTAACATCTCGTGGCCTAATTTCGAAGAGGAGAAAGCATTGTATAGTATCTCAAAATCCTTAAAAAAAAAAAACTCTTTATAGTGATCTTGGATTGAAGTCAATCTCCAAAGAAGGCACTAGCATTACTCTCAAATAAATATGAACAAAAAACAACAGTTATCCTGAAAAGGCCAGTTAGCTTTCTCATGTATGAAAAAAGAAATGAAAAAGAAAAAATAAAGTTACAAACTAAACTAAATTTAGCAAAAAACAATGCTGGGTCTTTCATTTCCTTAGTTTGCTTCAAAATTGATTCCAAAGAAAGTAAATGCTGCAGTCAACTGATGTTCAAGTGCAATAGCAGTGATACATCCTCCCTGGCAAGACATAAGTGGCAATGGCGGTGTTTTGGCAGATTTTTTGTGAAGTTGGAAGTTAACATATGTATCTGTTTATGTGGAGTCCTTTGGGGAAAATTTACCTTAAGTGGATAGTGGGCACACAAGAACTTTGCTCTCTTTCCCTTCTACACATCTCTCACATCAATTGACCTAAAAACAAGACATTTGTTTGGTCTTAGTAAACTTCTTTAAGTCACTGGCTACACTTCAGGTCCAATTTGCTTATTGCTCTTCTCTTTCTCCTGCTTTTTATTTTGCGACTGTAGGCTCATAGCTTCTTAGGAAATTACTATCTTCAAACCAAGACCAGAGATGTTGAGAAAGCAATACTCCATCTACGAGCAGCTGTTGAAGAACAGGTGAGATTGTCAAAAATTAAAAAAGAAAGCATTAACCACAAAATGTGTTGAAACCACCTGCAGTTATACACTTCTTGTAAATGAGCGATTACTGTGTGATAAAATGACAGGTAGTGAGTACGCAGAGATGTGTCTAGAGTTGATGAACTGTAAATTATGTTATTGTAACACTTGGTATTGATCATGAAAGCACAAACCACATGCAATTCAGCTATTGTAATGTTGAGTCCTTAAAGCAAATTTCGGTTGCCTTTTTGTTTTAATCGTGTGGGAAGGTGGTTGGGGGAATGGCTGTAGAGGGAAGGGGAGAATGGAAGGGTTGCTGTTGCTATGGTCAAGTGGATAAAGTCATCTGGGAGCATCTGGGAGGTCGTGGGTTCAACCCCCTTGGCCAGCCGAAGCAAGGTGGGTTTTTCATCCAGTAGGAATTCATGGTTTTCCCATCTGAAGTGGTCTCCCAAATAGTATAAAAAAGAGTCCAAAAAGAGCTGAAATTTAAATTGCAGAGCCACTCGCATATGAAGAGTAAGTTATAAGCCATTTGTCTTCTTCCACATGCACGTGTGGCTGCTTAGCATCATAGAATAAACTGCCTTCACAGGCGGATATTCCCAAAGTTTCCCATTCCTTATGTACGACATCACCTATTCTTGATCCAAAGGAGACTGAGTCTGAATACCTACTGGGTCTATGTTACGAACAAGGATGGGGCGTCCACCGCAACACGGAGACAGCGGCCGGACTCTACCACAGAGCAGCCAAGGCTGGTTATCCTTTAGCTATGTACAGCTTGGGGACTTATTTTGAGAAAGGACTTGGAGGTGAGAATATATATATGTACTGACCTTGAAATTCTAATCAAACAGATCTTAGGGAAAACTTCCCCTTTCAAACACTGAATCTTCTTTGTCATGTGTGTATATATATATATATATATATATATATTGCAGATATACTAACTAAGTGATGTGAGTAAGGATATTTATGCCACAGTGTAGATGTGCTGGTCTTATTGGATGTGTTATCTGCAACCGATGAAAATCTATAACATTGATGATACGTTGGAAATCCTTGATGTTTGTGAGTTTTGTCTATGGACTATCCCTACCAGCAAAAGGTAAATGGAAATTCTGTAGTAAGATATATCATTGCGTCAAGTGAATCAAGCGGGTGTAATTTCTACCCTGTTGTACATTGCCAAGGCAGCAGCTGAGGGCAGCAGATTAGATGTGTGTTTGGTTTAAGATATTTGTTGGTGTATATGGTATAGGAATGTTACAATATATTCAGCTGTTGGACTTGCACTTATTAAACACCATGTGGAGACTGATTGGTTGTGTAACAGAAAGCAGGTCGTCCTTGGAAAAATGTTCAGAAAAATTGAAACACAATTTATGGACCATGTAAAGCTCATTGTTACATTTGCCACAGTATATTGGGGTCATAGTCAGACCTGTAGAAAAGTAAAGAGACTGTTACCTGAACACATAATTTTCTAGTTAGCATACCGAGGATGATGTTAAGAATCAACTTCAAAGAATTGAAGATGAAATTATTGAAGCACTAAATTAAATTTGTGGGACACAAAATTGTCTGTATTGAGTAAAGTGAGTTATAACTGTCTGAGTACTGCATCCAAATGGAACTGCATAAATCTGTTAGATAGATCTCTCTGTGTCCAAATGGAACTGCATAGATCTGTAAGATAGATCACTCTGTGTCCAAATGGAACTGCATAGATCTGTAAGATAGATCACTCTGTGTCCAAATGGAACTGCATAGATCTGTTAGATGATCAGTCTGTGTCCTAAAGGAACTGCATAGATCTGTTAAATAGATCAGGCTCTGTCTAAATGGAACTGCATAGATCTGTTAGATAGATCACTCTGTGTCCAGATGGAACTGCATAGATCTGTTTGATAGATCATGCACTCTGTGTCCAAATGGAACTGCATAGATCTGTTAGATAGATCAGTCTGTGTCCTAAAGGAACTGCATAGATCTGTTAGATAGATCACTCTGTGTCCAAATGGAACTCCATAGATCTGTAAGATAGATCACTCTGTGTCCAAATGGAACATCAAGCTGTTACATAGATCAATCTGTGTCCAAATGGAGCTGCATAGATCTGTTATGTAGATCACTCTTTGTCCAAATGGAACTGCATAGATCTGTAAGATAGATCACTCTGTGTCTAACTAGAACTGCATAGATCTGTTAGATAGATCACTCTGTGTCCAAATGGAACCACATAGATCTGCAAGACAGTCCACTCTGTGTCCAAATGGAACTGCATATATCTGTTAGATAGATCACTCTGTATCCAAATGGAACTGCATAGATCTGTCAATAGATCACTCTGTGTCCAAATGGAACTGCATATATCTGTTAGATAGATCACTCTGTGTCCAAATGGAACTGCATAGATCTGTTAGATAGATCACTCTGTGTCCAAATGGAACTGCATAGATCTGTTAGATAGATCACTCTGTGTCCAAAATGGAACTGCATAGATCTGTCAGGTAGATCACTCTTTCTGCAAATGGAACTACATAGATCTGTTAGATAAATCACTCTGTGTCCAAATGGAACCGCATAGATCTGCAAGACAGTCCACTCTGTGTCCAAATGGAACTGCATATATCTGTTAGATAGATCACTCTGTGTCCAAATGGAACTGCATAGATCTGTTAGATAGATCACTCTGTCCAAATGGAACTGCATAGATCTGTTAGATAGATCACTCTGTGTCCAAATGGAACTGCGTAGATCTGTTAGATAGATCACTCTGTGTCCAAATGGAACTGCATATATCTGTTAGATAGATCACTCTGTGTCCAAATGGAACTGCATAGATCTGTTAGATAGATCACTCTGTCCAAATGGAACTGCATATATCTGTTAGATAGATCACTCTGTGTCCAAATGGAACTGCATAGATCTGTTAGATAGATCACTTTGTCCAAATGGAACTGCATAGATCTGTTAGATAGATCACTATGTCCAAATGGAACTGCATAGATCTGTTAGATAGATCACTATGTCCAAATGGAACTGCATAGATCTGTGAGATAGATCACTCTGTGTCCAAATGGAACTGCATAGATCTGTGAGATAGATCATTCTGTGTCCAAATGGAACTGCATAGATCTGTGAGATAGATCATTCTGTGTCCAAATGGAACTGCATAGATTTGTGAGATAGATCACTAGATCTGTGTCCAAATGGATCTGCATGGAGCTGTGAGATAGATCACACAAGGAATTCCTCAACATGCCCACACAAATGTTATTGATTAATGGATTGATTATTATGATTATTATATTTTTGTACATTACATTTTCTCATTTCTTGAGAATTGAGGAAACTTTCTGTTGACCGAGATGTTATATATTGTTATTTACTCTCAAATAGGAGTCATGCAGGATAAATACCAAGCCAAGAAGCTGTATACCGATGCGAGTAAGAGAGGACTAGACCTGGCTTCTGAAAGGCTGAGACGTTTGTCACTTCCGGAAGAGAAAGAGAATGAACTAAGAGAAAGAAAAGAGGCAAGGAGAGTGATCTCTACCGCAGAAAACAGATCAATTAACCAACTTAAAGTATCGAAATCAGAGAACGGTACTATTCATTTATCAAAATCAGAATCGTGTCTATCAAAGAGAGGCGAAAACGTCAGAAACGGTAGAGAAAATTCAGTGACTCTATCATATTTGAGCCTTATCCTTCCTTCCATACTACGCAAAAGCACCGTAGACACAGCAAACGCGGAATTGGAAAATAAACCCGTGGACTTTCAAATTGGAGATGATGAGGAGAATGGTTCTTCGTGGAGATTGGATGTGGTTGATAGTGTTCAGATTGTAGTCTGAGAAATGAACAGTCTATATTAAAATTACACTCATTTGGATCATGCAAAGTGGACCATATAGCACAAAGCAATACTTTTCTTGAAGTATCTGACTTATCTTCTTTTTCCTTCTTATTTTTTTTGTCATTTTTCTCTAAGTTGTGTTTGTGAAGGAGAAAGAATACATGACAACTGGTCTTACTATTTTGTTCCCTTCATTTTTTGGGCACAATGTAATTATGCCTTTACTACAGCTGCCACAGCACGATTGCAAGAAATAGCATATAATATCTGAGTTTCTTAAACTATAAACACCAATTCAAATTTGGTATTTGGTTTTATCAAATAGAGCACTACTTGTTGGAATGGATGAGTGCTTGTAAAATATTATGTTTAAAACATATAGAGTATTCTCCAATCTTCCTCCCAATAATTTGTATTTTGTATGGTGTATTAATCATGTTGGTACATGTGAAATATTGCTCTCTATCTCTCTTATTATAAGTTCTCTTATGTTAACGTTTTATTATACAAAAATTGTGAAGGTGTGTACCCAAGTGCCATTGGGACATGTCTCTGTACTGAAAATGTCACATTGCTTTGCTTTGAAAGTTTATGAAGTATTTTGTAAGTGTATTGACTTATCATATGGTGCTTTACATTAAACCATCAGTATAAATCTGAATACAAATTATCCATTTTTATCTCCTCTTTGCTAGAAATCAATTTTCCAAATTTTTTCCTGAACTATAAAAGGTCATGTGATCAGGATGATTACCCTTCCTCGTTACTCTTCCTCCTAGTCCTCTCCCTCTGTCGTCTCATTTTAAACCATATTTTCCGCTTTTCATTTCGACTTCTAGAGAGGTGAGTAAAATGTGATTGAGGTAATGAATGCTCTGTTATGAAAGAAAGTGTTTGAAGAGTTCACATAAAGGGCTTTTATGAATTTAACATGTGTCCTGTTAGTATGAGCAAGAAAGGTTTATGTCTAGATGATGAGAGCAGCATGATAAAAATAAACCCATCATTTCAGTTGGTGACAGCACTGTAAAGTACCAGTCAAGTGCATGACTTTGTGGTAGTGTTTATATATAGACATCAAAGAATGGATGCATCCATTAATAACATTGATATCAATGTTGTGCTTGAAATATTATGTATATGAGAACATAAATTGAAATCATACACAGCAGTGGGGTGGATCCTTTTCAGTCTGTAGTCTATTTTGCATGAAGGGTATGGATAAATTGCTTTCAATAGTTGATTAGTGAAGCCTGTCCTTAAATCACAACTTATTTTAGTGTGTTGCTATGGGACTCCTCATTCTCCTACAATTCCCCAAACATCTTTATTCCCACAAGTTGCCACAAAGACATTAATGCTAAACACCTGTACAGGATATAAATTACAAAATATCATCCGCTTCCCTTCCCCTTCCACCCCC
>JAIPMN010004182.1:2977-49574 GCA_020650975.1 Apostichopus californicus | reverse complement strand
TTTCGTTGGAGATGTTAGCTCACGTTTACGAAATACCGTTTGATCAATTCTGCAAAATGAGAATAAACAGAGGGAATTACGGACAAATTGTCAACGGCCAGAGCAATACGTCACCTAGCAATCTGACTAAATCGGAAATCAGGGAGATACTGATAAGAGATCCGGAAGTTGTAAAAGCTTTAAACTTCGACATTTTATTGTATAACAAAGGAAGGGACATTTTCGAAAAAGAAAAGAATATATTTTTACGAGACAGACCGCAAAGGTATAGTCCGAGGTTAAAATGATAGATGGAATTCCTCAGTTATAACTAGAATACAAAACTTGGCGGATCAAGGATGTCTCGGAAGAGACAAGTATCGACAAGTATCGACAAGTATCGACAAGTATAGAAAAGTATCGACAAGTATAGACAAGTATCGAAAAGTATAGACAAGTATAGAAAAGTATAGACAAGTATAGCAGTATGCTGGGGATTTGCTAAATACGGAAATTACTGGTACTACCGAAATAACGATGCATAGAAACATCAGTTTCGTTATAAAAACAAACACAACGGACGTTCCACCGCGAAACATGGTAAATATTTGCTAGGTGTCTTATCTTAAATCCTCCAACCTGTGTTTTAGACCTATGCGTATGTTGTGTTTATTCTGAATATAAACAAGTTTGTAAATGCTACAGACCGTCCAATTCTTTTCATAGGTGACAAAGAGATATATCCACTTATTTTTATTTCTATTATGAAAAAAATAAAGAGACCGAAATAAAATGACGGTGATATAAATTGCTTTGTTCGATGCTGTATCTTCTTCTAAGCATCCTGCTTATTACAATTATTATACTTAAAGTTACTTATAGTTGTTTAAAGTTAAACATAAACTTAACGTTACTTAAATTTAAAGTTAATTAAAGTCGAAATTACTTAAAGTTAAACTTAAAGTTACTTAAAGTTAAACTTAAACTTAAACTTAAACTTAAAGTTACTTAAACTTTCGTAGGCCGGTAATCTCATATTCTACGAAATGTCAAAACACTGTTAAAACTTAAACTTAACGTTACTTAAAGTTAAAGTTAATTAAAGTTAAAGTTACTTAAAGTTAAACTTAAAGTTACTTAAAGTTACTTAAAGTTAAAGTTACTTAAACTTTTGTAGGCCGGTAATCTCACATTCTACGAACTGTCAAAACACTGTTAGAACTGGATGGTTGTTGCCGGAAGCAATTCCATTGTATTGCAAAAATAAAAACAGTCATTTTGTTTCAGCCTCATTTGACCTGCAAGGATAGCTTTTTGGATTACTTCACATTACAACATTTAAAGGATGGTTTTATTGCCAGAATGTTAGCTTTATCTGACCCTTATTAAAACAAAATAAGAATAGAGCTAGTAATTTTTGTATAACTTTTCCGGTTTGAAAGATATTCACGTTTAAAACTCAGTAAACATTTAATCTCTGGAACGCTCCTTTTAAGGCTCAACGGGTGACGATGAAAGCTCCTCGGTGCAGACCCTCATGTTAATGACACTGTCTTATAAGTTCTAATAACTCAACCAAAACAGGTCCTTTTTACTTTATATAAACCATTGGATGACACTCAACACCATTTGACAACATAATTGTGATACATTGAAAACTTGTCCTTGATGGGCATTTGGTTTTCCAATGAGATTTTTTGTTGCGGAACTGATCTAATGGTCTATCTTATTGATGAACCTCATACGTTTTAAATAATCATTTCTAAAAAAGTAAAATACAGAAAGTTATAAATATAAAGTTGGGTTCATAGCAGAGCTTTTAACGGTATACAAGATATCAAACTTAAGTTTAACTATTGGCATACCAAAAGTTTAAAGCAAGATTGCCTTGAATTTGTCTTATCATTTCTCAATGCTAGTATTTTTTTATTCTGCTTTCTAAGAACATTAAAGAATGTTCATCATACAAAGTGACGTTAAAATAACGTTAGGCTGTTCCAAGTATTTCAACGAGAAATTCTTTCGATACCTTGGGGAATTGGTCAAAAGTAATTTTGTGATGTTTCAATGGATTCTATTTCAAAATGACATGTCTTGGTTTGGATGAACCAGACTTTAAAGAAAGGGATAAACCAGTATAAATTAACGCTATTTTCTATACGTTAATTATATTTCAACAGATTTTTGAAAACATTGCTGAAAGTAATCTGTATGATGCACCGCGATCAACTATTTATACACCAATGCATGCGGTGTACTGAAATACAAGATGTAATGATCATCGTGTCCAGGGCAGTCTATAGCGTATATCATTTAGATCGATGGAACGTCGCCCGAGGAGGCTTAAGAATCCCTTCTGAACTACAGTAATGACAGCAAAACCAACATCGAAAAGAGAAGGGAAAAAAAGAATGCCTACCCAACACCGTGCATCAACTGGCCTATTTCAGTATGACAATTGTATGGATCTTAATATCACATATTGATATAATCTTACTCTGTTTATACCGAGATGGTGTCCGCAACTTATCTTTGTAGAGTCGATAAAAGGAAGAACAAGACAGGAGAAAAGAAGAAATAACTCCAAAGAGTAAGAATATAAGTAAACTTGAAAGCAAAAAAAAAACAAGCAAAAGCACACAGTTTTGGGCTAAAATGGGATTCCATCCAGTTACCTCAGAGATAAAAGTGGTCTAGCATAGGAGGTTTCTATATATTAGCTGGCAGCTGTTTCTGTCGGCCATTTATCAGCTCTTGCGAAAGTAAGAAGTCACAATACCTTGCATTTCGTGTTCATTGATAATTTCCAAGCATTTGGTTGCTCAATACTTACATGAATAAACCGATTTCCTCTTGAAATCCCTTCAATATTGCTGTGTGGGTTGTGTTAAATGAAATAAGAAAGTGTTACCTGGTTACACATGATACAAATGAATACAATATAGGGATTGCCACAAACTAAGTCTTCAATGAAAAGAGAGTTAAAGATTTAATATGAAGACTATCTTCGTATTATTGTATTTGTGAATGGTGTGATTCACGTTTCGGTAAGTTTATGAAATGATAAAAGTAAAGCTTTATTTTACGTGATCATATTACTCACTATTTATTTATCATCTTGTGGTTTTATCAACTACCTCAAATGATTTTAAAATATTGAAATAAGAAATTGTTTAACTATAAAGAGCTCCGGGACAAAAATAGACCTATATTATTGTCGCTCATTGAAGACTGTTTGTTGCCCGGTCTACAAAATTCTGAGACATTCTTCGACCAGCATTTAAATTTAAAATGACGCTATTTAAACAAGATTTGTATAACCATTTACGATGTCCAATCCAGAAATATAGTTGTTTTTAATACTTTTTTGTCAGATATAAATCTGTTTTTTTTTCTATTCGATGACCTAACAATTATCCAGTATCTTCGACTGTCCATCGTTACCGATAATGACTGTTGAGGAAACACACTGAAAATTTTCTTTTATGTTGTTCTTGCATATTTCCATCATATTTCCTATGTCAGTATTGGGATATCTCAATACGACCACCATAGGCCTACAGTCATTGGTATGTTGTTAAATATATACATCTCCTTGACTTAAGTTGGAACACTATAACCAAACGAAGTTCGTTGACCTGAGTGTGTAACTATATGACACATTTTTGCTTAAACTGGTTCACTTTATTAATTGTAGTTATAAATCGTAGATTTTTTATCTGTGACAATTTCAGAATTATCAATATGTCGATAACGCTATAGCCTATTGGATCATCGTTTTTCAGCAAAAAGACACCTTTTCCTTACAATTTTGTTTAAATTAAACACAAGGGCACTCAGTTATTACAATTTTCTTTCTTGCTCAACAAATTGACACCGCTTTTTAAAATCATAACAAAGTTCTCACTAACTGAAACTGAGAAAGGCAACTTCTTATTCACAAACAGTGACACTTTTAAATTATGCAAAGGGTTAGACTTGATGTTCACCAAAGTGAGAATGGGTTCCCTTGGACATTAATCTATATAAAATTAAGACTCAACATTAGTATATTTTATATATTTTCATATATAAGTCGATTTAAAATCTCATTCAATTTCCCGTAATTTGATGGTGATGCCAACTTTCACGTATGAAGAATTTTTCATGCGCCTAATTCTAACGACCACCGCAAATTTCGGACTCGAGACACTATCAGTCTATCAAGGGAATCTCCTTTTCATAGAATGTCGCCCTCTATTAGGTGAACAGAATTAGCTTGTAAACAACACAACGGCAAGTGGTTATTCATACTGCAGCCAGTATAGTATCACATACAACACAATGAAATGACTAACGTTACAACAATGAACCAGGCCTATATTTTATCGATCATGTCGGAAAAAGAGAGGTTCAGAATACTTTCATAAACGAAAATGGATGATGAAGAGAGAAGAAAATGTGAGTTTTAATGTTTCTAGTGGCATGACAATTTTCGTAATGCCTTTTAATTGACTACAATAAGACGATCAATACGCGCTTTAGACAATCAAAATTTACTATCGCCTAGCCTAACGTTTGCTACAACGTACGTTATTTCGAGCCTAAGCGAACTTAGAGTTAGTGTTATGAATAGCCTAGTATGAAGTCTGAGTATATATAGCAGCTGTTTCAATTCAACACAAACTTACAGTTCAAGTGGTGTCTAAATGTCAGTGAATAAGAAAGAAATGTGTACATATTTGTGAAGAACGAAAAAACAAATAAAATTGGTGATAGTTCATGTAATTTTGATCAAAATTTCTTCTTGAAGGGATATCAAAACAAGGCCTAGGTCTAGGCCTACCTCAGGCCTAGCCTAAGTCAAAGTTAGCCCTAACTAGTAAATATATCCCCCTTGCACATAACATGCCTCCTCTTTCTGCCTCACGTAGTTATCTTCATACTTGTTGCAATTATTTTGTTCTTTGGCAAAGTGGTTCCCCACATTTATTGAAAATGAGTGCCTGATTAGGCAGTTCTTTGAAAATCAAATGAAATTAGTCGTTTGTGTAATATACTTTTTATACTTGGATAATCATTAAACTGTACCTGGGTATGAATATTGGTGTGAAATGTGTACCTGGGTATGTATATTGGTGGAAAAAACTAGATCATCGACACCAGTGGCCAAATTAATGAGTTGGAAATATAATTGAATAAATTGTCAGATAAAAAGTTGACATCTCAACTGGATAATCTCCAGTATTTCTAAAATTCCTTTTTGAGTCACTATAGTTTGGCATCCATCAAAATAAGTATCCAAATCTTTTATATGTGGCTTTTTATCTTGAGAAAAACTGCATCATATTATCTCAAAATGTTGAATCTGACAGGTATTTAGATTTGGGAATCAAGCTGGTAACTACGATAATTGAAATATTAGGCAAAATACTGTCATAAATACCCTTTTATGATTTATGCGTCATATATTATTTAGCAATATATCCGTACCATTATTTGACACAGTTTAGAAGCCTACTAGTGATACAGTAACTAAGTTATGTATTTTGTTGCTCACACATCTCTCACCTAGTCAACAGTGTGTAACAATAAAAACCATCCATTGCTCTTTAAAATGTAAATAAATATTGTTTAATTAATGAAGAGCATTCATGATGCTGGACGTGACGTAGATCAAATATATTTTTAGGGGTTAATCTTCTTATTTGGCAATAACTTTTTTACTCTCATAAAGGCGTCATGTTGTCTCGGGACCAGATGGCTCCGAAGATGCCAGAAGACCAGCTAATTCTTTCTGAAGTTGCAGTCTACACAGGTACAGTCTGAAAGCTGTAATGTAAACAGTAAAGAAACACCTTTTAACTCAAGATAAAACCTCAGGGGTTTTTAGTAATTTTTTGAAAATTTGGATTCATGATGTGCATGAGCAGCATGCAAGCATTTGAAAGTTCAAAACTTAACAGATCATCTTTCTTGGGCTCAAATTTCAGCTTGCTAAAGATTGCTAGAAAGTGTTTGAAAGTGCTTTTCTAAAAGCTTCTGATCCTCCATTTCAGTCTTAGATATATAGAAGAGGGTTCAATTAATATGGAATGTCTCAGTGAGGACACTAAGTGATTTGAGGATAACAATAAAGTGATTATTGAAATCAGGAGCAATTAGTGACCATTATTTGAAAATCTAGCATATTTGTTGGCTACACCGATGACCTTTAATATCTTTATCTGTTAACTATGATCTCAAAATATGTGCCCAAATCAATGGCACCCTGGTTTGTGAAAGCTGGTAAATTAAAATTGTAGCATCTGAGTTCACAAATAATTTGAAATAAAATAGATACATGTATGCTAAATTCAATATAGTTAAAGTATGTGAACATTTTCTATTTTTCGTAATTCTCCTTTTCATCAGGAGGGAGGGATCTAGATGGCCGACCAATCATCTCTTTCCCATCGAGACACCATGCAAGCCTGGAATCAAAGGTCAAAGCTAGCGGCTTGGATCACATCTTGAGATATTTTGCTGAATTGGCCAGGTATGATATCATAACTGTCACATCATTTGCACTGTACGATGTTACAGTAGCCTAAGACTGTTACACATTAAGCCATCTCGTTTACAGTCAGGAAACAAGTCTTACACAAGTCTTTTTGAAAATTCTTTTGTGACTGAAGGTAAAATTGGCCTTTTCTCTTCCCAAGGGGTTACCACAATGCATATATGTACCCTTTTGCCATCTTCATGCAATGAAGCTCAGATTGAATGAGCCTGATATGGTCCTTGAAGGTTCATGTATTGTCCACATGATATCCTAGTATTGTCCTCATGAGGTCCTGGTATTGTCCTCATGAGGTCCTGGTATTGTCCTCATGAGGTCCTTAAGTGTTCCTGGTACTGTAGTCCTATTGTTTCATCCAATCAGTGGAATTCTTTTCCACCCCTTACTGTATACATACAGTAATTATTATTTGTATGTTTATTTTATTTTTATTTGCCCTCAGTCCCAGAGACAGAGCTCACGGTTTGGCGTTTGTGGCAGACCTGCGATTTTCTTCCGTGGAATTTGTCTCCCTACTTAAGTCAGCGTTGAACAGCCTCCAGGTACAGTATGATAATATAAGTATTTCATATATATTCATATATTATTTTATATATTTATATATTGAGGACTAATAGTCACATCAGGTACTTGTATTTTGAAACCAGGGCCAGATTTGCCTATGTGGGGACCCTCGGCCAGATATCAATTTATATGTCCCAAAACTGGCAGTAAGACAGTTGTTATTTGGATGCAGGTAATTTAATTAATATTGGATATTCTCTCAAATATATTGCTTCCATGCTGTCTAAGTTTATAATTTTTATTCAAATCATCCTGCATGTGACCATGACAGGTTGGTTTTCAGTGTGTAGTGGATGTGTATCAAATTTTTTTCGAGCGAATAAAATAAACATATAGAACCAAAGTCAGTTATTACGTGATACTCTGGACGGTCTCTCATATCTCGACAGAATTGTTCATAAATCTGATCATCTTTGGTGCTGCTCCACAGGAGTATGATTATTAAATACATCTGGTTTATTTCTGCAAATAATAGCCCTGGTGCGCTCTTTCACTCTGACATACTGTATATCGTTAGTAAACATAGCCGACGATTTCTTACCCAGATGGTTTATTTTATTACACCTTGTACGTATGGGTTAGTCTGGCCCTGTCTGTGACGTGTTGTCTCTCTTGTGGAGCAAGTCAACTCTGTCTGCTCTTATGTAGTCTCTTGCAACCTTAATGAAAAAATAAGAAAAGAAAAAAATCTGCTCTATATAAGTGCTACAGTAGTCATGTGACCTGCTCCAATTTACAGCATTGTCATGTAGCTATGTTATGGTATCATTATAAAGCTGAAGACTAGTGGTCATATATATTTAGTATTTTTTGTGGTTTCCACAAATTTGTTGGTCCTAAGTTACTGTACTTTTATCTTGTTCAATATAGAGCCGATACTTATCTTTTTGAGAGAACCCGCCGTAAAAGTTGGTAGACCTTAAGAAAATGGCACAGAAAACAACTCAGATTTAGAGAATAAAAAATAAAAGAAATTCAGTGACTCTAAACAAATTATCATTTGCAGGCTGAGATGCAGGCAGCTGGAGGGAAGTCTGTCTTTTACGCCATCCAGCCACAGAACAAGAAAACTATGAAAGACACCATGACGATCCTAGGGCTGAGAGTTAGCAAAAAGAAGAAGAACAAGACGCTGGCTTCACCGATATTTCAGGTAATGATCTCAGCTCTTGTAGGAAGTATTGTTACTGCTGGTCAGCTACATTTTAAGGAAGTGAAACTCAGTCCAGGGATATTTAGCACGAAGCGAAAAAAGGACACCATCAACACCCATTGCCAACACCATTGTGAACACCATTGTGAACACCCTTGAGTATCGTTTATCCAAATTGTTCACACCATTGTCCACATTACAGTTGACACCATTCAACACCATTGTGGACACCAGTGTTGTCATGTTTGTTTGTAAACACTGCTGGTCTTTTATATACAAACATTTGCCAACACCATTGACTGCACCATTGTCAACACCATGGACTATCATTGTCCAAATTGTTCAAACTATTGTCCACAGTCCACACTTTAGTCCACATTACAGTTGACACCATTGTCAACACCATGGCGGTTTGTTTGTAGACACTGCTGGTCTCTTATTTACGAACATCTGACTAGTAAGTGTTCATTTGTGACCATTGTTTACCAAGTACTTCAATACAGTTCATCATTTGTGTCTCTAATCATTAGTTATTTTTCTTTCTTTGGACTGTAAACCCTGTCAAGTCTTGATTTTATAGTCTCTAATGCAAATCTTAGCTAAACTAAAGTAAACTGTTATTGCTTTATGTACCTGACCTTTCATTCATCTGTTGAAGTAATTGTACCACCACCAAAGATTTGACAAGTTTCACTGCAAAAAAAAAAGGAACCATAAAATATAGTCGGCAATAAAGAACCTGAGCATAAGAAACATATCAATAGTCCAGACTAATTACAAAATGTTTATGCAATAATATACATATGTGGACAAGATAAGGCTTGGCATTAACAGGATACTCTTTGTTGTTTTCTTCACTTTTCTTCATTAACCTATTTATTTGCAGACGCTTTTATTAGCTGACGAGACCGATCTCCATAATTATGTGGATCAGAGCCAACTGTTGACGGATCTTGGAGGGTATCTGCAGTATTCCCATCTAGCTTGGGTTAAATTCAGAAAGGTAGGTCTCTCCCACAGTAGTCGGATGGTGAATATAATTCCATTATCATGATTTGGGGTGGGGGGGTGGGGTATGGGGGAGGAAATAATCAGTGAATCCATCTTTTCCTAAAGGCAGAATTTGAAAGTTTCCTTCTCGCAGTACCAAGGTAGGAATCAAGTTTTTACCCAAAAAAAATGATTTTCCAGTAACAGGGAATAATTTAATGTACACAATTTGCATGGCTGGTTTGAAGCCTATGAACTTTGCCATTTATAAAATACTATGGTAATTGGTTCTGTGTACAAAACCTGCTACGCATCTTCTCAATTGTATAGCAATTCGCCTATTTTGCATAGTATTTTGTGAGGCAATTTCGGATAAATTATTCACCGAGTATTACAGAAATGAGTCATTAAATTCAAAACTTCTCCAATTATTATTGCTTTATAATCCAAACATCTTGCAGACCGTGGAACCATTCTTTGTGAGTTTCCACGAATGCTCGACGAAATATTCGTCCGCTCTCGACCGCCTGACCAATCTGGAAGAGGTCCAGTTAGGGGCCTCGCAGACAGAGCTGGAAGAGACCCTCCAGAAGACCAAAAGGTGCTATGATGAGGCTGTCATGTAAGATTTTTCAATTTTTGCAAATTTGCTCTAGTTCAAAATGAAATTTTGTGGAATTTAAACACTGAAGAATGGAGAGAATTTGGGTAATTCTTGACTTGGAAAATTGGTAAATTGGTACTATATCTATAACAGATTGGTTCCAGGGTGGTAAAGATCGTAAAACAGCTATCTGTACATGCTACAATATTGTCCAAGTTTTATCAAACCTATCAAGATAAAATCACAGTTGATTAAATTAAATTCTTTAATTTTTTTAGACATGAATTAAAATTTGGGGTTAGTGAATGTTTTCTGGTAGAGGAAGATACAGTAGGATGTGTTCATTTGAGTCTTAAACAGTTGCAGGTCACAGTGAATACTCTAAAGTTTAAACACTGCTAATTTCATTCTTTTTTCTATGTTGTGTATAGACACATCAAAACACAAAGCTACCTTAACGCACAAATGAATACTAGTGTACCTGTCACAATTTCTGCCAAAAAGATGCTTTGTGCATGATTAAAATTGAACGCAAATTCTACTTTTAAAATTAACATTTCTTCTCCTTTTCTTCCCCATTCAGTGAATGTAATCTTCCATCCACGTGTGAAAAATGCACTGACCTCTTACAAAAGCTGAAACATTCTGAGGATGATCCCATTTTCAATGAGGTGGCTCAAAAGGCTGTTTTCAGGGACACCTATAACCATGTCAAGGATTGTATGGCCAGTCTTAATGAGATGAAGAGCAGGATGGACCATGTTTGGAAAACCGCTGAATCGAAGATCAATCTACTTCTCTCTGCCATGGAGTACAGTGCTCAACTAAAACAGGTAAATATATATACTACATGTTTACACTACTTATGGTACTTGTATTTAAGATTTCCTCATTCTTTTTTTATTAGATATTATTTTCCTCAGTGGATGAAAGATTTCAATATTATATAGAAGTCAACTTAATCTCAGTTAAAATGCTAACATTATTCACTCTCCTGTGGCCAGATGCATTCGCAGAAAAGCGCCTAATTTCTGTGATGTTGACTTGACGATTTTTAGCAATGTTACATTAACCAATCGACTTCAGCGAATGTCCCTTTTAAGCCAACTTTCACAAACTCTTGTTCTTCAAAGATTCATTCACAAACCTCTCTCTCTCTTGTGTTAGACCCGATCACTGGAGACAACTCCACTTTTGTACACCTGTCCATCATACCTACTTTTCCCCACTTTTTATCCTACTTTTCAAAAGATCTACTTTTTCCTACTCTAACCAATTTCACATTTATTTTATCACCCTCTCTGTAGCTCATCAAATGGTTTACCAAGGATAGCAAGAAACTGTTAAGGGAAAGAGAGATCGGGGATACGCCTGGCAGGGCAGAGGCATTAAAAAATCATTTCGAGGCTGCGGAACTACCCCTCGCTGAGGAAAAAATAGCCAACGCCGAACAGCTAGTAGAGAAGATTCAGGCAATGGTGGTTACGAGTCCCCAGCAGGGCGCCCTCGATGTTAAAAACCAAGCGAGAAGACTGCTGAAAATATTGAAAGAATTCCGGAAAAGACTGGACGAGAAAGAAGATTTTGTGATAGCAGTCTGTGATTATTACACCTTGTGTGATGAGGTAGGGATTAATGGTTATTGGATGGAGTATTGTGGAGACGGGTGGGTGGGGGCAGGGGGCAGGGGGAGGGGTTAAGAGGAGCAGGTGGTTGAAGTGTAAAGGTACTCAGAATAAAGGGTGTTTGTGATCAAACTAAGACACCCTTCTAGATTTCTATTCTTCACCACATCAATATTAATTATCAAGTAATTAAATGAAACTTGATAAAAAGATTTTTCAACAATTTGTCGTCGGCCACACGTTGTGACATATTTTAGACGCATGAAAATATACATTTGTCAAATTTATATTTGGCTTTCACGGTTTCATTATTTAAGACAAAGTTTGGTGAGTCATGTTACTTGGTTTCATTGTCAAGAAGATTTTTAATGTGGATTAGTTTCAAAGAATTTATCAACATTATCTCAAAAACAGCTGCTTCAGATCTTGGTTCTCGGCACTTTGATTGCACTATCAAGCTCTTTCAAAGCACTATCAAGCTTTGATTACACTATCAAGCACTATCAAGCTAATCAATCAATCAATGGATCACAACAACTAGAAGTTATTGAGATTACTGCCTAACCCAATTTACCACTCTCTCCATTTCTCTCCGTAAAAGATTGAGCGTTGGTGCAATAAAGTGCTCAGATTCCTTCCCCCTAACCTGGATAAAATTCACGACTTCCTGTCATCCAGCCATCTCTCTCGGAGGTCGGCCATCTTGGTGGAGTGGAGAGAGAGCCTGAGGAAGTTCATGAGGCGGAGACCGCCACCTGACGACGAGGAGATCATCAACCTGGAGCAGTCCGTCAAATTGATCGGGGATGAAGTCATCAAGAGGCGGAGCTTAGAATTGATTGACAGGTATGTAAAAGCGAAGATATAAAAATAAAGAAACAAAATAAGGGTTCCCCCGCGAAAAATCAGTTTATCAGGCCTGGCAACCTGGAGCAATCCGTCAAACTGATCGGGGATGAAGTCTTCAAGAGGCGGAGCTTAGAATTGATTGACAGGTATTTCAAGCAAAAATATAAATTAAAGAAAAACAAACAGGGTCTCCCGCGATAATGGAAAGTTTGAAAAATCATGTTTTCCAGGCCTGGCAAAGGGCATTGAAAACAAAGATGCCACTTTTCTGATTATCACAGGCCACCTAATGTGATCCATTCCAGAGAAGAATATATGGTTTAGCTAGTCAAAGTAAGTTCCAGTCAACCAATCATACCTTGAGTCTAGGACAAGATGTTGAGATGAGTTTGTCAACTAACTGTGGATACTTATTTCTTTTCCATGTAAACGTCAAATTGTCTGCCATTGAAATATCCCTCTAAGGCCAACCAGAAAGATTTTGTGCTGGTTATATCGTGGCTTACAATTTCAAACTCACCCTTGTACTGCTTCTGGGAGAGGGTATTCCTAGTAATTCATGCATTTTATGGACAAATTACAAACAAAACCCTTAAAAAACAAGACAAATTAAAAGTTAACCCTCTTTTGTATGTTCTACCTTTGCCAGGTATGACCTGCTGATGTCTGTGCTATCAGCAAAGAGACCAGCTCTCCGATCAGACGTACAACAGGCCCTCAGATGGCGGTATGACTTCCTGGAAGAAAACGACTTCCAGGACAGCGACCTTCTGTCGCACTCTGGTTCCTACGTGGAGAACAGACCCGCGTCCGGCCGCGAGGACCAGTCCGAGATAGTGGACCCGTTGGTCCAGAGGTTGATGGCCCCCGAGACCTTTGACCCTAGATATTACCAGCAAGAGGAGGATGAGTCCAACATCAGCCACGGCGGTGATATGCATGATGGGAATGGGTTCGATGGTGGCATGAACAGCCAGGGTAGTAGCACCCATAGAAGCCTCCACGACGATAAATGCTCCATCAGCTCTCGCTCGCAATCCTCCACGGTCGGAAGAATCTCCGGCAGGGACTACTACAGCGGTAACATTCCACCGACTGACCAAATGTTCACACCGAACGGAGGTCAAAGGTCGAACCGAGGGTATTCTCACGGGCAGCCGTTGCACGGCGGACACCCACAACAGTCCCTGTCGAGACAGAACTTGATGCTCTCCGCTTCCCAGCCACACTTGCCAATAAATACAGACCCTTATGTGCATCCGTACACAGAGGTCGAACACAGGTACTCACCTTACATCATGAAGGACCAGATATATCATGCAGGTAACGGCGCCCTCTATTACCCGTCGATGAATCGCTTCCGCAACCACACAGAGTCCTACATACCGATGCTCTCCGACATTGAAGGGGGTAACTCGAGCGGTGCGGAGGTCAAAGGTCAAGCCGATACGACCCATTACGTCACGGCGTACGATACAATAGGCAACCACAGCCAATTCTACTCCAGTGCTGTACAGTCGAACAGCTACTCTAACGTACACACTCCAGTCTCTCCAGACCAGGCCATGCATATTCATAACTCTATTAATAATCGTGATGGTAGTTACGTTGCATCTCAACATGCCGCCGGTCTGGATCTGTCCCCGGGCCAAGTCCCCGAGTTTGGGCTCCGAGCAGATCAGTTCCATACCAGCACACCCAGGGGCAATAACTCAGACTTTGGCACGCATCACCAAAGACACAATCCCGGTCTTCCCACTAATCAGTATTCATCAGTGAGTCCGACCAATCGGCAGGTCAGTCACGGGTCACACGGACAGAAACAGAGGTCGCCGTACGACGACGTCATCAACGGCATACATCACATCAAAGTCAAGGGCAATCATCACCAACAACCAGCACCCTTGGCCAAATCCACTCCTGACCTACGGAGGCTCTCTGCCATGGAGATCAACTTTGACCTCGATCCGGAGCTCGTGGCCAGTGAACTGGATTCCGACGAACAAGTGGAATATTACAAGAGGGTCTGCGGCTTTCTGAAGAGCTTGCCGACAAAGAAGAGGAAGCCAAGGAGGCTTAGGAACCGTCAGGGAAAGTCTAAGGAGACGGGAGAAAGTATCGATGCTGAAGGTAAACCCCTGGGTAACGTCGATAAGATCTCGGAATACTCAAGGTCCACTGGTTCCCTCTTCGACACGTCCTTAAACGAGGACGTGTCCTACGAGAGCCACGGCTTTGCAGAATCGCCCCACGTCAAACTCCCGGTCGGGAGTCGGCCTTCCTCACAGCAGCAGGACAGACCTGAAACACTGACGAGAGAGAACATACTAGCCAACGGCAAAGGAGAGAAAGAGGGCGGCCCCATCCTGGACAGACCCCCCACGGGCCTAAATCGTACCCTCTCTCCCAGCCGACGTCGTAACCTGATACTGGATGGCACCCCTCCCATTGCTCCCATGACAGATAGCTTGAGAAGGTTCTTAGAAGACACCGAACAGGAGAGAGACAGTCCAGGGAAAGGAGGACAAGGGCGAGATGAAGAAATCATTTTAGAAGTGTAAGTTAGACTTTTGTAGATAATACCTTTGTAGATAAGTTTGTCGTTTCTTTGTGCCTTTTTCACCTCTTCAACCTTTTTCAGATTTAGAGAAAACTGGAGTTTGTATACCTCCTTTTTCCACAGCAAAAAGAAGACTGATATGAACTTCTTAAAAAATTTAAATTTGATAATTTATAGGTGGGGAATTCTTTTCCCTATTTTTAGTTTGCCAGTTTGGTTGACCAGTAGGATTGCTGGATTCCCTTGACTGATTTCTTTTACTTCATATAATAGAGTAATTGTTTAGCTTTTATCTTTTATCTGGTACGTCACTTCTAGATTTGTTTGACGGTTTCCTTTCACATTTAAACTTAGCAGTCTCTAGTTAGTCATCCGATAAACCCCTAAAATGTAGCTCTTATTAAAGAGTGTAATATTTAAATGTCAAAAGACAATAAGACATGTATGCAATTTGAATGATAATTGTTTGTGATGGTTAATAAGATCTAGATTTCAGTTCGCTCTTGGACTGTCTAACATCTTAAGAAACAGTAGTCTCACCTCAGGGAGTAGTCACACTACTGTCTTGCCTCATCATTTCATGTTTTGCAAACTATTTGGTAATTTCGAATCATCGGCAGGTGTATAGAATGTGATTATCTACTGTACAGGCAGTTATCAACCAGGTTATCACAAGTTTCCCATTGTCATGGGCAAAATTTTTGAAAGTTGGAACTTCAGTTTCCAAAAGAAAAAGTTGAGGAAAAGGCTTGGAAAGTTGATAGTCAGTTTCCAAAAGCATATGTCATGGAAGAGAGGAACAAAAGCCAAATTCATGTAAAATGGATTGATTTTCCAAATATGGAGCCTAGCCCCATTTCCGCCTGAATGCCTAATGTTACCATCTCTGGAAGGGGTCCAGGAATTGCTCAGTTTGTCATGGAAGATTTACTTGCAAGGAAGTAGAGGAACCCTGTTTTCAGTCTTAAGCTGTAACAAACCAACATTGGACGGTAATTTGTTTTTACCGCTGTAAGGACTCTCTTAACGAGGACTCGACATGAATTTCTTTTATTTTCTAAACAGTGTGGATGATGATGATGAGGATGAAGACCTGCGTCGGTACGAGGAACTTCTCTCGCAGCGAGAGGAAGACTTAGAGGGGATGCATCTGCCGGGTGACACAGATGATGAGGTGAGAGAGGTTGTAGGTCAGAGGTTGTAGGTCAGAGGTTGTAGGTCAGAGGTTGTAGGTCAGAGGTTGTAGGTCAGAGGTAGGCAGTGGCGGAGCGTCCATACAGTCAGGGGGGGCGGATGCCCCCCCTGACGGACTCAAATGGACTGCTGGCGCCCTTTTCAGCTTTTTACCACTTTTTACTTATTCGCGATTAATGACTTTTTTATTGCGCTCTCATCTACCTATTGACATTTGTCACATTTTGTTGGTGTAATTTTCTTACAAAATGCTCTAACAGCTATTTATTCTTCGTTTATCTGCAAATTAGCAATGCCCGGAAAGGGTCATTTCCGGCGATCTAGGGAGTATCTTTACTCACAAAATTTCTGTACGCTCCGCGCCAACCTGTGGTGGCGCTCCGCTTAGATAGTGTCGAAAGCGCCCCTACAGACCATTCTCACCCCCCCCTGACCAATACCCCTAGCTCCGCCACTGGAGGTAGGTCTGAGGTTGTAGGTCAGAGGTTGTAGGTCAGAGGTTGTAGGTCAGAGGTAGGTCTGAGGTTGTAGGTCAGAGGTTGTAGGTCAGAGGTTGTAGGTCAGAGGTTGTAGGTCAGAGGTAGGTCTGAGGTTGTAGGTCAGAGGTTGTTGGTCAGAGGTTGTAGGTCAGAGGTTGTAGGTCAGAGGTTGTAGGTCAGGGAGTGTGTTACTGTAAGGATCTGTACAATCTTGTTACTCTGGAAGAGGGCGTTGTGGTCAAGTCATTAAGGCAGTGGATTTGCAATCTATGGATCACAGGTTTGACTCCTGGCCAGATCATTACATTGAGTTCTTGGGCAAGGCACTTAATCTCAATTTCCTCGCTTCACCCAGGGGTATAAATGGAGGGGGGGTGGGGGAGGGTTTGCCTGTGAGGTAAATTTATCAAGTTTAGTGTGCCGCATTGTGGTTGCACCATATATGGGATTTCTATTAGGACCTGCACAAATATTTTGTTTATTTATTCATAAAAGAATGTGAGATTTTGAAAGAAAACAGCCGTAACGTAAATTTTGTTCCAACATATCATGCTTACAACTCTTAAAGCCTATACCAGAATGTGAGACAATAAGTAACTGGTCATAAGTGGACCATTTTAGCCTGTTTTTCATCCAATATAATTTGTGCAGGGAAACACTCGTCTGGCCAAATTTCAGGGAAAGTTTGGAAATGGAGATGTTTTAAAATCTGGCGACCCAGTCTTGTTGATCAGAACTAATATTGAATGTTAAGTTTTTCTTCCAGTGTTGAGATAATGTAGAATCATAAACTACACTTTGTATAAAATGTGCAGTCTTTGTCATCTGTTTGTTCTCTAAACTCATTTCTCTGTCGATTATTCTAGGAGGAAGACCTCATGGAACACGAGGCGTTCCTGAATCAAGTCTCTTCCATCGAGAGACAGCAAGATAGGACCAGAGACGAGGCAGACCAGATCGCCGCCCAGAATAACATCCGGATCGGCCAGGCGGACGAACTACTCAGAAAACTGAGCCAGGACGACCACCACGAAGATGGGCCGCCCAGTCTTCACCTCTCAGACGAGGGCGCCATTCTGGACGGGATGTCTATCGAGGACGTCGGCGAACACGGTAGTTCCATAGCCACGGAGAGGGAGAGCGTCGAGAGCGGTGTCGGGATGCAGTTCAAGAGAGAGAGAAGTTTGGTCGGCAGGTATCAGGCCAATGTCTAAGATTTCTCCAGAAGTTCGTTTTTCCATTATTTTCTGTCATTTCTTGGGAAATCAGGTAGACATATAAGGTGTAAGGTGCTATTAAAGGGTAATAGTTTCTTAGGAGCAAAGTGAGTTTTATGCAGTTTTATTTGTGATTCTTCAACTTGTGCAAAGAGGAGTTGAAAAATATTGATTTCTTCAATCAGACCAAATATTTGAGTCGCCAGATTTTTTAGCGTTTTGGCAAAGAATTGTCCAAAAGAGAACAGATCAAAAATTGGAGCGTCTGTCAGATGAAGCTGGTTTGGATAAAACTTAGAAAGAAATAATTATTTCCTTGAGATCTGTCTGATGGATGGACCGTTAGACTTGAGATGAAAGGTCTGTGGGACCTCCAGCAAGTTTTAGTGTAAACATCATGTCACAGCTCACTTTGACTTGCAGTTTTCTTAGTTGGTATCAGAGAAATAATTTAAATTCTTTTACCCTGTAGAATGCAAACTTCCTCTTACTCTATTTTAGGTTTTAGCTTTAGTCACATTTTTAAATTTAAATTATCTATTTATAAGGTTCCTGTACAGACTTGTTGCTAATACTGGTGTAGTTATTGGCCTGATCTGGTCTGTACTTAAAACTGGAAAATGTTTCTTCTATTCATCTTTGAAACGTGAGGTTTTCGTGAACGAACACTGTGTAAATATGTAAGCAGGTATTACTGCACACAACTAGTAAAACTGCAGTGGTGGAGGGGTGTTGCCTAGCAACAAGAAATATTTTAGTACTTATACTAGACTGGGATGGGCATTTTAATGGTCACAAGTGACCACTAACTTTTTTTTTGTTTTTTTTTTTTGGTCACATTCCTAAATCCTTACCTTGAGATATAAAAAACTTGCCACACTAATTTTCTCGTAATATAATTTCTTCAATTTTCTTTCCCAGTTTACTGATCAGTTTTGGGGAATGTGTCCCTAAACCAAGTTATCAATTGCAAAAATAAAAAATGGTGCTCCTTTAACTTATAGCAAAAAGCAGAGCATATATGCATACACAGCATCTTACTTGACAAGAAGAGAACTAAACTACGAAGTCTGGTCTGTTATTTCTGCATCGTGAAAACTGACACACTGCCCTCTATATGCATCCTGAATAATTACACTGCCCTCTATAAGTTTCAGAACCATTCATTAATCATTTACTTTCCTATTTCTAAATTAATTACTTTGCCAAAAAATTTGTGCTTATTTGGACATATCTTTACCTTGAACCCATTTCTGAGTATTCATTTTATTTGTTTAATCTTACTTAACAAGAAGAGAACTATACTACATAGTCTGGTCTGTCATTTCTGCATTGTGAAAACTGGCACACTGCCCTCTATATGCATCCTGAATAATTACACTGCCCTCTTTAAGTTTCAGAACCATTCATTAATCATTAACTTTCCTATTTCTAAATTATAAAATTAAACACTTTGCCAAAAAATTTGTGCTTATTTGGACATATCTTTACCTTGAACCCATTTCTGAGTATTCATTTATTTATTTTTAATTTAATGTTGTTTCATTGTGTGTCAGCAAAGAAACCAGTATTAAACCTCAGGTATCATATAAAATAATGAAAAACAATAACATAAGGCTGACATGGTTTTGGGATTTGGTGAATGTTTGAAATAAGAATCTCCAGAACATCTCAGCACATCCCTGTTAGTGTAAAATTATAAGCCACTTTTGTATGCGGTATTGTCTACAATATTTTGCAGGCCTGAATTTGACCAAAGCCTACCGATGTAATATAACCATTATACATACAGCAAACAGAGGAATGGGCTGGAGGATTAGATAGATGTGATTGGTTCCTATGGAAACTATAAAAAAAAAAATAATATATCAATTGATTCAATTTACTGATCTTGTTTTTAACTGTATGATTTATTTTAGCAACCCAGAATTTTCCAATTAAAAGTGTTTCCTGTTTTTTGACTAAGAATAGAATTTCATTCACCCCTGCATTACTTTGTTACCTTTTAAGTCTTCACCTAAACACCTTCCAGGATTGATTGATTAATTAATTAATTAATTAGCTAATTAATCTGTTTACTATCAGTTGTGCAATGTCATCAGTCTCACCGTGTCTTGTATTTTGTATTTATTTTTGTTTTTCTTGTTGCTTGTGTTGGGAGACATTTGTTTATTTGTAAAGGTAACTTGGATTAACCTTTGGATTGTGAACCATCTCCAGGTTGGTTTTAGTAGAGTACCACAGTGCTCTGTTGTTCAGTTTTGTCGCTTTGACAACAGGTGGGACAATTATTGACGCTTCATTCCCTTTGGGGTAAATTGCCCTCTTTGTTTTTTGGGTTCTCACCGGGAACAATAGTATCGAAAGGTGAAAGATTAGTAGACTGATTGTATCTAAGTTATCGCCTGATGATGACATTTTCCTACATTTTTACCAAAGCTGTTATTTTTTTTTCCATTTGGTGGTACAATAGAATTTGTTAATATTGAACTATTGTTTACACTATGCTTTAACTTCAACACACCTTATGTTGCACAGGAAGCTGTGCTATCTGTTGCCTTGACAATTGTGCATTGGGACTTGCTGCCCATTTATCTGATGAATATGTGGTATTGTTGAACCCTTCCCTCCCACCTCCCCATTCCCCCTCTAAATTGCTAGATCCCTGCTATTGTTGCACCCTTCCCCCCTCCCCATACCCCTCTAAATTGCTAGATCACCTGATATTGTTGCACCCTTCCCTCCCCCATTACCCCTCTACATTGCTATATTACCTGCTATTGTTGCACCCTTCCCCCCCCCCTTTCCCTGTGGCTCATACATCTAGGATCCTGTCCCTTTTCAAAATGTTGTCAAGCTCTTATTTTACAGCAGAAATTGTCCTTGATATCTCCATGATTTGTCATGAAATCTTTTTATCTTCTCGTTGATTGAAATTGTAAATTTATATCCAAAGGATTTGCAGGTACCATACACTGTATTATTTCAAATAGGTCCCAACGTTTTCCTTGTAACATGTTTTTATTTTATTGTTATTGGTTTTGTTTGTTTTGTACGTTTTGCACATACTTATTAAGAGTTAATGTATAAAGTATTGTTTGTATGCACAATGGCCAAAGCTGCCAGTTTACACAACTTCTCACAGTTTCTGAGATGGGAAGTCTATTCCTGCACACCTTGATGTTGTAAAAATCTTTGAACGATTTCCACTTTGTTGATGAAAGTATTTCATACTACGAGCATGATATAGATAATGCAGTGCTCGCTGTGAACAGATGGTTCATATCATGTGCAAATTGGCCATAATGGAAAGATCGGTCTCTGCGAGTGCAGGGATTTGAAAAATTCCAGCGCCCTCACCATAAAACATTTTCAAATTTGAGGGGCTTATTCATCCATGACCATTGTACTACTTGAGTTTATTCTCTTTCCTTGTGCTAAGGAATTTATAACCGCTAAATGCATCTCCTTGTAAAAGTTGCATGCATGTACTCGACTTTGAAGTACTGAGATGTCTATAGCTATTTTTGTACACATTGTCTATATAACCATATTCCACACACATGTGAAAGTTGTGTTTTTTTTGTTGTTGTATGGTAATACTTATAGCATGATCTTGACCCATATATTATCCTCATTGTTACCTCATTGTTACTATATATCCAAGGGGAGGAATTCTTTGTCTCTTTATTCAATGGGAAGAGGAATTTGAATTCATCATGTTACAACCCTTGTACAGGAAATGTTCTCCCAAGCCTACTACTAATGGATTCTCTTGCACCATTTACCAAACAATATTACCGTTTTTTCTGTTCAGGACACATATGTGAGTGAAACTTTTCATTATAGTACTTAACCATATTATGTATAATTAATAATAACTTAGCTAATATATTATACTCATAGCTGCTTATATCCACGTGGAGAATATCTTCTTTTCTCTTTTTCCTTTTCATCTTTCTCAATTGAAAGATTAAATACATGTTACTCTTTGGACAGGAAAGTGTCCCGTGGAAATGTGTTTGGATGTCTTCACACCGTTGACCTCAATCTGTGACCACTTTCCACATGCACGCATGTGCCAGTCATCTGTATAGTAATCTATTACCTATAACAACATCTCTATGTATTAAACTCGTTGCTACGGTATCCAAGAAGAGAATTTCATCTCCTTTTCATCTTCTTATTCTCAATTTAAAGATTGAATTCATGTAACTCCTTGGGCAGGAAAGTTTTCCCGAGGAAATGTGTTTGGAGAATGAATGTATTCATCGTAGGATGTCTGCATAATGTTAAACCTGTATCGGATTGAACAGACCCTTATTTTAGGTGTCGGCCAGCAGTCGATGCCCAGAGTAGCCTCTGGTAAAATGTAGGTGTAAGCAGGGAGCTGCTACTCTAAGTTAGAGTAGCAGCTCCCTGGTGTAAGGATGATAAAGGTAAAGGTGCTTTGAAGGTAAAGGTACGGTTAAATGCGACTTCAAGATGGGTATATGCATATATCATATATACATCATCAATAGTTTGAAACCGTTAATGATTCATCGCAAGCGAAACTTCTGTCTCACGACACGATGATTTGAAAGAGCAGTTTTAAGTGGGTGAAGTCCTCCCAAAGAGTAATTCATTTCCAATAGTAACCCATACAATCGGCATGGCAACAGGCATTTCAAATTATTAAGGGTGCTGGTCAATTTTAGATTTTGCTGAGTTTTTGGACGTTGACTCTTTTCCTTACCTTTCTGTAAATCTTTTATCTATCGATGTTCTTTGGGTAAACAAGGTTCGTGGAGTGAGAAGGGGTGGGGGGGGGGGCGGTTAGGAGGCAGGAAGACGTATCCCATTGTTATCAGGATGAATATCATAATTATTTTTATAAGTAGTAGTAGAGAGTACTCGCAGCTGGTTGACAGATTAAATGTTTGCTTTGATTGATTGATCGATAGATCAGTATAAAACTAGAAAGATGATGGATTTATTTATTGATTGAGGAATTATCTGGAATGTTTGATTGATTGATGATGAATTATTTGAATTATTGATTGGTTGATTTATCAAATGGTGTATAAGTTGATTAATTAATTAATCAGTTACTTTAATAGATGATTGATGGATGATCCATTGATTTGTTGACAGACTGTTAAATGAACTCAATGAAAATACATTGATTGATCCATCCGTTATATGGATTGATTGAGTGTTATATTTTTATCGATTAAGTTTATTTTATACCATTCATTGATTGATCGGCTGCTTGGATTGATAAGTGGTTGATTACCTATTGATTTATTGACTGATTAGATTATTCGCTCAAGCAATGAATCATTGATTGATTGATCAGTTATTTTGACTGATCGATTGAATATATATCTGTAGTTATACAATGATGCATCAAATAACTGGATTGATCTGTTCATTCAGATCAGGTTGACTGACTGATTGGTTTCCGGCTGCAAGAAAAAAAATGATTTGAGTTTTATTTGTGGAGTACTACGTGAGTCATTTTAATAACATAAGTGCAACCTTTATGACATTGGTTTTATCCGTATTACATTCACAACAAGCTGAGACAAACATTTTGCACGTATTTTAGCTGAAACTATGTTATATGAAGTATAAAACACAGATATGCTTTTGTGTGACTATGTTTTATATTTAATAAAAGGTACCATAATGACACAAAAAATAATATCTGATTTCACAATGAAACAGTCAGAAAAACGTTTGCAATTTGGACACCATATTAACAACCCATTTCTGCAATTGCATTATCAATCAATGCATACATCATTATATTAATCCAGTGGAATTAGCGTGAATAAAAAACCAATCCCTCAGCTGTGGGTCACTAAATTATAACTTTTTCCATTCAAGTAGAGATTAATTTTTAGTTTTGACTTTCATAATTTTCAACTGAATTTGCTTTCAAACAAAATAGTGTGATTTAATTAAAAGAGAGAAGTTTCTAAAATGATTTAAAAAAAAATAGATCAAAAGAAAGAAAATAGCTTACATTTTATTATCTAGTATAGAGTTTTTTATTTATTCAGTATATAGAACAAGAGCAACTATTATTCTTTTTCCTTTCTTTCCTTTCTCGTTTACTCTTTTATTTCTTATTTTGGGGTGGGGAGGCGGGGTGGTGAGGGGGGTGGGAGGGAGGTTCGTCTTTTTGGGATAGGTCAGTTCTTACAAGGGATATTTTTGTTTGCCTTATGTTTTTAATATTATACCTTTGATAAAGTAAACAGTGACTATTTTGCATATAAATTTTTGAATAAACAACTTTTAAATGTCTTACAATGGCAGATTCAATCTCCCCTCCCCCCCCCCCCTCCCATTTTATTTTTAACTACATCATTTCTTGATTTCAATTAACAAATGAGATAAAAAAAAAATGTTGGAAAGAGTTGAAATGGGGATTTTGCTTTGTCTTCACATGATGGTAATTCTTTGAATCTATTATAATGTGTTAGATTAGCAAATAGTCCTTACATCAAGTGAGAACTTAAGTGGGGGGGGGGGGGGTATTGGTTTTAAGATTCAGATTTTTAAAATTCTGTTAAAACTTGATCAATATTTGTTTCCAAATTTTGGATCGCTTTCAATTCTATTCATCTGTTATAAATGTCATTGTGGCCGGTATGACCAAATGACTGCTTAATTTAATTTTCATTTCAGTAATTATTCAGACTTAGTGAAAATCTTACAACTCCTCCTCATTAGGATTTTCTTTCATTCTTTTTTGATTATTTTATTTTTTTATTTTACTGTTTGTAACAAAACTGATCAAATTTTAAAATCCCTTTGATGGAAAAGTGACGTATGGATTTGAAGTATTCAATAATGATAACAACAGGTGAGCAAACTTATTATTATTATTATAAGCATTCAATCTTTCTTTCAAAAATGTTAGTATTCATTTTGCTTTGTTTTTTTGGCTTGCTTCAAGCTGGCTGTATTCTGTTTGTTTTATTTGTTTATCTATTCCATTTTATTTCATTCATTTACTTTTTCGAGGGCTTACTGTGTTGAAAGGGATGATATGGGTTCTAATGTTAGTTTCTGATTGGATTTGTTGTATACTGTTTGAAAACTCATTTGTTTATTCTTGGGGGGGGGGGGTGGGGTGAAGGGGAGTGGTTGTTCATTACAAAGATTTCATCAAATAATATAAAGACAATGTTTGTGTGTGCTTCGCCCTTTTCGGAAGAAAGTCATGTAATCCTATCTTACACATTACTGGTAAGTTTAAACAGTCACTGTGACGTCACAACTAAGCCACGCCCATTTCTCGATGATGTTCTAAAAGTTCGCTCTTAATTCCTTTTAACAGTTTTGTTTTCCTTTTAGTTATAACTTTTTTATCACCTATGACTGAATGTTGAATTTACTAACTTCTTAAATCAGCAAGTGAGAGTTGCATTGACTGAAATTTTCTAGTTTGCTAAAAGGTTTTTAAGTAGAATCTTATGAAAATAGCAATTGTTTAAATTGATGTTATTTTTTATCCTGAAATTTTACTTCGTTATAGGCAACTAAAGAAACTCATCGTTTGATAAACAGGGTAGGATGATAACGTATGCAAGCGTATTATGGTGGCGTGAAAAAGAGTCTTATTATTTCTTACGTCATATAGAGAGGTTAACAATTATAAATTAATCATTTTATCAATTACTTTATCGGGAAACAGTGGCGAGGGGAATTTTTGATGTAAATCCCAAATTTTTAAGCAAGTAGACTTGAAGAACAGAAATTTCATGCAATTTTCCCTATGATTGCTGGAGATAAAGAAATAAATTTTCTGGCCCATAACCGGTTTTCTCTCTGTCTTTTTTGTTTGTTTGTTGTTTGTTTTTTAGGGGGGGGGGGTGTTTTTTTTTCTTCTCTTATTTCTTTGAGATTATTTGGTATGAAAAAATTAACACGTGCTAACAAGATCTTTCTGTAAAAATGTTAAAAACAAACTTGATGAATTTAACAGGTCTACATAAGAGAAGATTTTGTTGTTAAATGATCACTAAATGATCACTAAAGAAATGCGTATGAAAATATCATTTTACAACAAAGCAAAAAAGAAAACAAAATTTCCCGGACTGATTCAGGTAAGAGCTGAAATTTGTGGAAGGGCCAGAGGCGATTGAAGGATTTCATAAAGCCCTGGGGTGGCCTTTGGGCAGTTGACGGTGACTCCCATGTAGGGGGTGTTGAGGGGGGGGGGTTCTCTATACAGAAGGAAAAAAACATGCACATGCCACTGACTGACTTCCTGAAATAATACGGACTTAAGCCATGCAAGCAACGCAGGAATTTTCATTTTAGTCATCATATCTCGAGTTATACAAGAACAAAATACTGCGATGGGGAATTTCAACTAACTGCGAAATATCTTCCCTTTAACATTATATGTATATTGTTATACTGTCTGGCTCCGGAAGTTCCCCATAAATCAATAAAATAAATAAAAATATAAAGAGCGTGATCCACTTTCTGCAATATGTCAAACTGCGGTTGACTGTCTGCGTGAGAGGGTTCGAATAAATCTTACACAAATCGGTGAATTTGAAAGTCCGTTATGTATATAAATTCAACATCAGAACATACTTCGTCGATCTTCAATACGTCTTCATTTTCTTCGGTATTTTTCTGGAGATATAAGACCTTAATTCAACATATTGTGGGAGTTGCTTAGTAATACAGTGACATTGTTAACATTCCAATGGCCCCCGGAACGTTTCTATATGGTTTGCCCGCAAATTTCGTAACTGTAAACCGAAAGTGCCGAGAGGATTAATCAGTGGTTACTAGTTATTTTGTGGTTTATTTCTTCAGATCAAACTCACATTGTCCTCAATATTGGAAGTCGTTTTAACGTTTGCCTCTCTATTCTACTTATGTAGAATTAATTCCACTTTGGAACACAAATTGCATTAAAGTGGTCATATTTTCACCGAAAGCTTTATTGTGATTTAATCAAGTGGAGTAATTACTACTTAAGTAGAACTAAAAGAGGCAAATGTTCCGGCTCCAAGTTTACGAACCTCGTGGCTAGAGGTCTTGTGTGGGCAAAACTCCGGAAGTAAAGTTTACTTCCGGGAAACATCCCAGCCACCCGGAAGGGATCTTTCCTTCTTCCGTTTTCATTTTAAGGCTAGATAATCCTTGGAGTGGTGGGGGGGGGGGGAAGGGTGGTATTGCCCGCCTCCTACGCCTATGTTCGTACACATTATATTATATATTTGTAGTCATGCTGTACTCATGTTGTTGCAACGATACATCTAATACCAATGACTACTTCATGATGTTTGGTCCTTTCGTCAAAAGGGCGTTAATGTGCTGCCATTTTGATGATTTCATATACGAGACATTGTAAATATTTCTTCAACCAAATACTTCTTCCCGTTTAAAGTATATGAAAACTGTTTAAATAAAAGTCGATTTGTTTCCTTCTTCGTCATATTTGGACTTACGGAGACTTGATAATATTTCAAACGTTATCAAGATTGCGACATCTCAAAAGAGTCTGAGGTACACACAAAGAAAGCATTCTAATACTGGTCACAACTTTTCAAACTTCATCAAATGATTTAACAACAATTCATCGTGTGGCAAAGAAGAATTCTCAAAAGGCGACCTGAGAACCGAACCCCGCCAGTGAAAGGTTTCAATCCGGCCCCGCAAAATACAAAATAATAAAATCCCTTATTCTAGCAGGCTTAAGGACCTTGAGTAACCCATCGGCCTGACCTGCACATTGTTCAATCTAGGTACATAAAGTAAGATTTTGGTTCTTAATTGCTGCAGGCCTTTTTGCCCCGGACTGGTGTTTTTCTCTGACCCTCGAAGAAAAGATAGAAACTACTAAGAAAAAACTATGTTGAATTGAGAACCTCAACAATGATAAACTACTTAAACGGGTTGTTGTCAGATTTTAATATTTCAATATCAAAAATGTACCAGATGACGTCAAAGCTGACATCGAGCATACGTGATTCATCAACAGATAGGGTTAAAATGCTTCTACGTCTGTTCTGATATATATATACATTTTGTACCCCAATCACTTTTCGAGAAAGAAAATGTGCCATATCCTCGCAAACAAACTACATTGAAGTAAATATTTAATAACCAAACTATCTAACAGCACATAGGTGAACTCGACAAACAACTTCATAGAAGGACAAAACCTCGGATAACGCTGGGTTTACTCTGACGTTCCGACGTTTCCAAGACATATACTCTCCCACGCCACAATACTGTCACAGAATTATCCCCATCATCACTGTCAAAATGTCCGTAGGAAATGACTTCTCGTGGGTGGAAATGCGTAAGCTTTCTGATACCCTTAAATTTACGGTTACCTGTTGTAATAATAAAGTATAATCACAGTTAAAATATGGGGGAGGAGGAGGGGGGGGGGGGCGTGAAACCGATCATCCCTGGTGGATTGAACTCTCTGCCTTGTTCAATCATTTTTTAACGTGACACCATGTGAGTATATCCTTGTTTCCTGGAACAAGGATTGAATTATTAACTCCCTGATTTGAACAGGGAGCTCTAAAACTCGTCCCTGTTTGGAGCAACATAGCAATGAAGTGAGGCTGCAAATTGATTTTTTAAGAATAAATTTTGCGGTTTGTTTGAACTTTGTTTGCGAGGGTCCTCGAAATCCAGGCCGGGTCCGAGGAAAATTACAATACCGGACCCCGTTTTCGAAGTTCACAAATTTGTAGTACATTCATCATGCTTAGCCAAGACCTAATCCATACTTAAATTACATTTTATTTTGGAGGGACGGGGTGTGGGGGGGGGGCGGACATTGTTAGTAGGAGAATACACTTATAAAACTCAAGGCTATAAATATGAAATCACATTTAAGTGACACTTTATACTGAAATGAAGGCTAGGTCTATAGTCTTTCCTAAGGTGACTTTATATTGACGAGGCTCCTTCTAAAATGCTCAAAATTCCTCTTTAAACATACATTTTCATAAATTTCTGGAGATTTGGATGCTGGTTTGGGATCTCAATGTATTTGGGAAATTTGAACGCTTAGACTAGTTATACGTAAAAGTGCAAGATTTACACAAAGAAAAATGTCAAAGGCGCATGTACTATCGCCATCATAGGTAACCATGACTACCTGGATGGTTCCTTAGCTTACCGAAAAGGATCTTGGGATTGTTTTCGACAGTCTGAGTAAAGGCTTATATGGAAGCTGACCCAATTTCCACTTTTTACAAAACTCGGGGAAATGTCGAGATTTTGTTTTATTTTTGCCAGCTTTATTCACGTTTATTCTATGACGTCGAAATTTTCTTGATCACAATAAAAGAACGAAGAAAGAGCGAGAGAGTCGAAAATAGATTGATGGACTGACACGATTGGCGTAAATCTAGTTGCTGAACTTTAATACACTTTTCATGTAAATGTCAATTCTTTATTATTATTAATTTAATTATTATGATTGCATCTGACTGATCTCACTAGAATTTGAAATTAACCAATGTTTGCAATGTCATATGATTTGTTATGCATATTACACGATATCATGATTACGTACACTACATTTCAATTATTTTATGTGCAGTCTTTAAAGGAATATTTCAATGTTTTATACTCCGAGTTCAGACATCACTTTAAATGATGGTGTACGGTAGAGCTGAAGTGCCACACCGATGAGATTATCTCTGATCAAGAATCGATCGGGGAAGGCGTTTGTAAGGCGAACTGACAGTTCGGGTTTCCGTAGATATTTGCAATTGAAAGGGATAAATTCTGTTGGATCCCCTGCCCCCGTATTTGCCGTTTGTGTTGCTAGGGATGGACGGAGACGAACGTCGAATGATGGGCATCTTCCCCAGGGTGGTGAGCTCAGTGGGGGAGGGGTTGTTCACAGAAAGATGAGGATCACAGCTTTCCTTCAATCTCGGATTCATTTGCCATTTAATCTATTGCAGATGGAAAAGAAACAAAATAACAAATATATGATAAATAACAAATAGGAAATATGTTACCAAAAGCCAAATTTGATTTGAAAAGATCCCACTACCAAATAACACATAAGCTATTATAACTAAGATAAACGCAATACAACATTTCGATTGTTCCCCTCTTCAAAATCAACTCACGGTTGAAGGTTCTTCTCGTTCGACAATGGACCCCTGGCTTCTACCATTATTTAAAAGTTTGGACCCAGTCATTCCTTTTGCCTTTCGGTTAGCAGACTTGTAGCAAACAAGCCCCGCCCTCGGAACACACGTCTTCTGTAACTTGGCCGCTGCTAAAGCATTCATACTTTTCTCTCGAAGGTGTGAGTAGGTGTAAATTTCTCTTTTATGTACACAAACGAAAGAAAGGCAAAAAAATACTTATACCGTTAGAAGAAATATTGCCGTAACTTACAGTTAAGCAGCTATAGGTGCAGCGATAGCTTATATTTACTCAGCACTATAGGCGGTGTTTCCCAAAAGGATACTTTCGTTGGACATGTCTAAACAACATATTATCTTATGTGGATGATGTTTCTCCGAAAATGATGAAATATGGGTAAAAGCTACAGTAATTTAGTTTATCATTTATGCTCGCGTCGAGGTAGGGAGGGGAGATGAGGGGTGCACGGGGATAGTTAGAATACTGGAGCGGATAATGGGTATAACACTAAGATTAGCGACGCTATAATCTATGTAAGTATACCATATTCTCGAACTTCGGTTAATCTGTGAAGGTAACACAACGCAAACTTACATTCTCTATTGTTTAATTGAAGGAAGAGTAGGCCTATGATATTACTTTCGTAGCCATGTAGCATACTTTTGTGGCGTTGGCTTACCTGTACTGCTCTGCATATTGTTGGGAGTGATTAAAATGTTTAAAGGAATATACAGGCTGTAACTCCAGTTCCAGCTCCTGCCACATATCTTTGTCTGTGACCTCTGAACTTGTTGGACGTGACCCTTGACCCTCTTTGATACCTCCTGCTCGAAGGACGGTCGAGGACGCGTGTTTGACCCCTAACCTCCCGGACGCACTGGTAGTTTGTCGTCCCGCTGGACGAGTATTCCAGCTGGAATTGTCCCCATGGTAATGAAGTCCCGTGGAACGCCGGTTGTGGAAAGATTTAGTCTTGTAAAAACCACTGTCCGGGATACTATCATTCACAGAGAGGTAGTGTAGATGTGGACACGTTATCCACTGACCAAGTCCCTATTATGTGTACAATGAAAGGGACAAGATTTAATCATATTATAAAGGCCCAAACACTATAGAGTTAACAAAATACCACGAACTTGGAATACATCAAATGGATGGGCGGGAAGATGGACTGGGTTTGGGGTGGGAGGGGGGGGGGGAGGGGCGTAGGGAGAGAGGAGGCAGGAATCTCATCATATCTACCCACGATTACAACACATACACATTCTGGACGCTACATTCATAAATAAATTTGTAAAGGCCGCTCTATCGTAATCACCGCAACTGCACCTCCCCTTTGATATTTTCTATCATATGTAGGTGAAAAACCTGATGAAATTTAATTTGTTGATGTTTTCTTAGATCGGTGATAATTTTTATCAATGCAAAAAATATGTAAATCATACAGTTCATTATGAATTCCATTTTCAGTCTTTGATACAAATAATGAAACGAAATCCAAAAGTAAAAAAAAAAAACGATAAAATATGTTGAGGGTTTTCCATTTGCATATAACTAACACATGAGCGGATATGGGTACGGAGGGGGAGGGGGGGGGGTGAGGGGTCACTAACCTTTCAACACCGCAATACTCAAGAATAATTAAATAATAGAAGTGCATACCAGGCTGATTATTGACCTAATGTAACCACGGTATGCCTTTGAATGCACAAATGTTACGTCTAAGTTTTACGTATCTTTTTTCTTCTTTTCGATGATAGAGCAACCTCGACCTCGCTTCAACTCCCCCAGAGCCACACCCACTTCTTCTGTTTATTTCAATATCCAGGATACACCCCTGTACTATATTCGCATTTTAGAATAGCTAGGATTAATCTTCTACTCATTTATAATGATTCATGTTCCATTTGAAGGAAACAAAAATATCTGAGATATTGATCCCCTTCCTTCTTGTTTCCTTATTTATTTATTTTATTTTCTTTTTCTTTTACTTCTATCCGAATTGAAAATTTCGAGATATCCCCGGAAGCTTTGCTAAATGTGTACAAACGAACCTCCCCCCTCCCCCTCCCCCTCCCCCCTCCAAGAAGCAGCTACTTTGTGATTACCTCTGAAACCAGTCTGGGGCTGAGAAGGTGAATGAGTCTCGAGAATACTTCTTCTGACGTCATAAAATTCTGTATTTCATCCACCCCGGACACGTGACTTCCAGTCAGCTTTTGAGCGACCTCCGCGTCTCTGACCACGACGTGGCGTTTGTCGTGTTTCTTTTTACGTCTTTGATCCCTGGTGACATGCGAGGACACTTTCCCATGGTTACCGGACCAAACATCGTGGTCCCCTTCACCAATCGTCAGGAGACAGGCTTGGGCGTTGTGTTCAAACGTTGCTTTGTATTTACAAGGTAGATTGTGATGCGCCAGGAACTCGTACATGAGAGAAATTGGCGTACTACACTGTGGGGGCTGACAGCACTCATTATTGGTGGCGATAGAGCTGGTTATCAAATGTGACGTAGTATCCGACGGGACCAACGAGATTTCACTTTGAGATGCGGAGGTAGTGGCGTCTTCAAAGAACGGCTGTTGGCGATCCATGTGCTGATGTTATCAATTGTTACAATTCATGATGGTAAAAGTAACTGGAAAATTTGAATTGAAGAAAAACAAATGAATGAATGAATGAATGAATGAATGAATGAATGAATGTATGTATGAATGTATGAATGTATGAATGTATGAATGTATGAATGACTGACTGACTGACTGACTGACTGAATGGATGGATGGATGGATGGATGAAGCTAAGTTTGTTATCAAAGATCAAACGCTCTCTGTCATGACAAAACGTTAAATTCAAGTGCTGTTCAAAACAATTGTTACCTTTAAAACGGTACTATTCGGTAGAGTGGATGTAAATTTCACTGAGAGGCTCAAAATGATGCGTAAATAGGTACTGTAGGCCGCCGGCAGTTTATTTCGTCAAGAAGCGTTTCGTGTACCACTTTGTACCCAAATCCCATGAAAATACAATTCATTGGCTTGAATGGCCAGGTTTTCTGATATAGGCTTACCGATCGAGAGGCAGAGGTGGGATGATAGGCAATACATTCTTCTACCCCACCATGTTCTTTTGAACTCCGGCTTATTATCATAGATAGATATGTTTAATAGGTAGCCAAAGAAAGGAAATCAAAACAAGGTCAAAAAATAAAAAAAATAAGAAGAAAATAAGAAGAAGCAGCTGCTAGGCAATGGAGCACTGTCCATTTAGCAACAGACTCCGTTTGAGCCACTGCATGGGGGGTTTGACAGGGTGGGTTGGGAAGTATATATGTCTTTAATTGGTAATATAGGGAGGACGGTTGCTCAACACAGCGACAGACGCCTCGATCTTCGGCCGTTTTTAAGGGAACGAAACTTATTAGTGATTGAAACGGATGCTAGGCTGGTTATAGCGTCCTGCTACAGTAAGACTTTTACAAAGCATATAAACTTTCACGTTACCGTATTTTTCGAACCGCCTCGGCGTGGACTAAACATGGAATTACCCCAATAGAATTTGTGACGATAATCTCACCGGCTTTTTTTTGTTGCTCTGAACCTTATTCGCCTCTTCCGCTGTGTACTGTGGTCACTTTTTTAGACGAACATCTCGAAATTACTCACGCGCACTACATTCATGCATTGCCGAAAGAGTTTGTTTACAGGTACTAGTAGCGATTGATAAGCATTCCAAGTTCAGCTTTCTTGCCCAATCAAACCTCGGGAATTTCCCAATTCACTGTGACGTCAAAATGATATGCAAATATCTGTCTGGCCGGAAATATAATGTTTTATTCATCAGCCGGCTTTCATATAATTTCTTCAACATCACGTTGGCTTTCACGAGACGATACATTTGGCATATTTTCCCCTTTCCTCGAATGTTTTCCAACAATTTCACATAACATTTTTTTAAATGTGTTAATATGCTTTTAAGAATGGTGACACTTACCCAAAAAACAAATAACAAGTATTTATGTCAATGAGATTTACAGTCGGTACAAAACCCAAGCTACGGCGCGAGTTAGAATACAGAGTAGAGCTATATCTCCCAGGCAAGCAGCAGCAGCTGAGGGCGAGAAAGAAGCAACAAGGGAGAGATGTCGGACCGGGACAGCGCTGAGGAACAACCTCAGGGACAGGGTAAGCTTAGATTTATCCCCATTAGTGAACAAGTATACAGATAAACAAGGTTATGTTCGACAAATGGACTAGCAGTCGCCAAAACTGATCGCATTTGATCTCCATACTTGTGCAGTGGATGCCATATTTGATACGCTACATTTTTGGGAGTGTAGAGATTTTACTACTGCTATACTACAGTCTCCCATCATAGCAATGTAACGTTAGTCAGTATGCACTGTCAAGATTGTGACCCTACCGTAATTCAATTGAAATAAATGTGAGAAAATCACCATGGCAAGCATTTATCTTTATTCAATCCAATTCTTTAATGCCCAAAGAAATTGTAGGCCTAAAGAAGGCGTGTGTCGTGTTTTTGGCGAAATGTGATCTTTGGACTTGTCATGGTTGGGAAAGTGGCCTTTTAACAAGCCTAATGTTAATGCTAGTGGTGATGTTGGATAGATATCCTAACGTGATATGTCTAACCTTCGAACAGCTGATTGGCCATCTTGATGCTGTGGTCTTTAACTTTTGTAGGCCTACTAAGATGAGGCAATGGTTAGCCTGTTAACATTTGCGCATCATAAATGTTAACACATATCACGGGAGTGGATCTAACAATATATCACATGGATAATAGTAGAATTTTGTTAATTTCATAAACTACAAGCAATACTTTGTAGGGATGACTTTTTCATTTGTGTGCAATGGTTTGTTGGTTGTCCATTGGACTTTCGAACTTCCTTTTACAGTTGCTCAGACAACAAAGTTGGTTAACCAAGAAGAAAAATGTGTGTATAAATGTATTTCTAAGTAGTTTTACTGAACCTGCTTGTTTCTAAGACTTCATCAAGGTTCAGCCTATTCTTGAAGGTTCCATTATCATGGACCATTCTCAAAGTCGGTATTTATGTCATGAACAATGGGCGCCTTCTTGGTTTGGGAGGGGGGCAGAAGGAAACAAATATGATACTGTACAAATTCCCATGGATACAGACAATGTTTCTCCCCCCCCCCCTGTCCCCCAGCCTTTGACTGTGACATCAATACTTCTTCAATAGGGTACAACCAGGCTTCAAAGATCATCCTTGCTTTGTCAATAGGGATAAGCTTACCCCTAGGTTTAGACTTAGGACCAAATGTGTTTTCTGTTACAGTTGGAGATTGCTTGAATTGTGACAACATGGAATAAATAATAACTTTACAAATCAGTATGTACAGTAGTAGTTTTTTTTTCTTGTTTATTTATTATATAGTGGACAGTTCATACAAATTTTTGTATAAAAGTTAAAAGGGTCTACCATTTTGATCCTAGCAGGACCTTCTAGAGAGGAAAACATTGGTTGGACTTTTCTCCAGATTGCCTAAGTTAAAGGTTAGAAGTATCCCACTTAGTATGCTAGGAATTCCAATAACGGTCACCCATGTTCAACTTCAACACACATTTTCCTGGGCATTAATGGTAGTTGTGTGTGATACATACAGACAGTTGCCCATGTTTAAATGCCAAATTGTAATAACAATTTTTATGAATGCCAAAGTATGACTTTTCGTGATATATTTTAGCCATTTCTGGGAAGTTTAAAGCAAACTTTAGCATTGTTTGCACAGATTTTGGGAACTTTCAAGTTTGCTTAGTAGGTAAAAATGTGAATATGTTGCTTCTTAGAGAAAACATTTATGCACAGAACTAGGCAAAGAACTGCAAACCTACTGCACACAGTATGTACTTTATACTGCACAATAATTATCCAGCTAGAATCTCCTGAGAGAGGTGGGAGGTGGAGGGGGGGGGGGGTTGGATGTGTACTAGGGTGCCTGGATGGCAGTTTCATGTATTAGTCATATAAAAAGGCACCACAATGCAAATTTGAATTTTCAAAGCCCGGTACTGATAGTGCACAGATTTCTTGAACAGTTCAAACAGTGCAAAAGTAATTTAAACAAACTGTTCAAATTTAAAGTAAATCATTGAGTTTCAAGGCTAAATTTTAGGTTTTATGGGTCATTCGAATGACAGTTTGGTTCAGTAGTAATGGTTCGGATGGCACAAGCCGACATCTTAAGGGAATTTGGGGGGTTACTACCTTGGTGCCATCAGGTCATGTAGGGTCATGTTTGGTCTAGGCATGGTGGCAGTGAATTTTGATAAAATGAAGACCAAGTCAATTGACCGTGTCATTGGTTTCAATGTCAAGCAAGTTAACTGTAAGTGTATTAGCAGATACTGTATACATCCATTGAGCAGGACTTGCCTGCATTACTGTAATAACCTGAGATGTTTATTGTATATAGACTAATAGACTTACTGTTAATGAACACGAGTCTTCGCTCATAGTAGATAGACTGTTCATTTTACCATGTGATTACACTGTGCAAGTCTGTGCTGGCAGATATTATAATTCATCTTTCATGATTTCACAGTACCTGCGGACATTATTCATAAGAAATACGGAGGTCTGGTTAAATATCCTCTGGTTTGCTGGAGACATGGTTCTACAGAATCGTTAGCTGGCTAGTAACGTCTCCCTAATATCTTAAGTCAACCTTACGATACACCAAACAGCCACATCCTAGTCTTAAATGGTCATACCACACAAACACAAACACAGTACATGCATGTACACTTTTCTTATGTTAAAATATTTTGCTATCATAGCAAAATTCAGACTTCATCAAGTTCATGTAAAGGTGAGCAGCCACCTACAGTACTTACAGCATGGAGGGTACTATAAACCAACCTGTTGTTACAAGTACTACTGTCAATAGTCGAGTATCTTCCATAGTTTGCATACAGATCTCTCTGATGGCAGTTTGTACCAAAGTAGGAAGACACTACTGTATGGAGCCCAATGAAGTTAGACATTAAAACACTGTGTACACTTACATGTATGTACAGTATGTATATACTTTAAAGGAATACATTATGGATGTTGTCCCTATGCTGTACCCTGTTAATGCCAATCGTTCTGTAATGTGTATAATTTGAATTTCAAGATTTTTAGGTGTACAGAATGTGCAGGCAGGCCCCCCTTTTTTGTATAATTTTTAATTTTTTTTATATACTAGTACATGTATGCAAAGGAGATTTTATATGCTAGCACAAGTTGATATAATATTAAATGGTGAAATATGTAACAGGAGTTTTATTCCTTTGGATAGATCAAAGTTGATAACATTATTTTATAGAGCTGTATATGTAACAGCTGCCCTGTTGTTCTAATGGCTACACTAAATGGTGGTGAACGTACATAAAATTAGAGAAAATCTTGCATGCAGTGTTTCCTGCCACCCCGAAGAATTCCACGGTCTTTGATTATTTGTATCACTTTGAATGAAAGCCATGCCATAGACACAATATGTACAATTGGATTTCCGGAACCTAACTAACAATAACAATACTAATCATAACAATAATAATAATAATAATATTACAGGGGATTTATTTAACGGCAAAATCAGAAACAATAAGTAGCTCTGCTCTAGGCACTTAACAAAACAAATCAATCGCAATCAAAAGAACAAGTAAAGAAATAAGAGTCTTTGAGATATGTGATAAAAATCACTTGGTATTCCTCTGTACATAGTATCTGTGTTATTAACCAGTTAGTCCAGTACTGACAAAGAGTTAATGTTATGTACACCTTGTTTAAGGTTGAGATATAAACATGGCTTTGTTTCGTATTACTGTAAATAATGTATGCCTAAATGTAGTCTCTGTTTGGTTCAGTTTCTGTTTCGACGGAAATTTTAAAAGATTATGACTTTACGGTACAGTAACAGTATACCTACCTACATGTACAGTAGCCTAGTCTTTCCTTTTACAGGTTAAAGTTGTAAGGCAAGTTTGAAGCAAATTTGATGATTGATCAAAAAAAAAAAAAAAAAAAAAATCCTGTACTTTTGTAGGCTAATTAGTTGTTTTTTTCCCATTTTTGGGGGAAAATTGTATAAATTTTGTTTTTTAAAGTTCTCTGCTGGGATCTTCGATGTGCAGTACAGTATGTATGTAGTATACATGTAAGCCAATCGGTATGTATACTGTCATTCAACTACTGTACCTTGTTTTTGATGTGAGCAAAGTGTACAGTAAGTGACATTTATGAGATTCACTGCAAGCAGTGAACATTGGGATACCATACAACACTTAGCTGCACTGACGAAACATGTTTGGAATGCTGCATATATGATAGGCATAGATTCGTTGAAAGCATTGCGATGACTTATCCACCGCAATGGCAGCGTTGGAAAGTATTTTGTAGATTTTTGCAGATCTATACATGTACTACAGTACTACGTACAGTAGATTCTCACTGTATCTGAGGTTGTAACCATAGCCAGTCCAGCCTGGTGATTAAACATGATAGGGTGTTTTCTTGAGGTAAAATTGAATTATTCAGCAATTATGAGTGGAGAGTGCATACTGTACATGGCAAAATAAGGTATTCATTATTAGTACTTTCTTAAGCCATACTGCCCCCCTCTCCCATGCCTCCTGCCTCCCATCCATACTTTTTGCTAAAAAAAAAAGCATCACTTTTTGTGGAGGAGTCACTGAACATTTTGCTATGTAGTACTGTATCAATGTCATCAGTTTATAACACTGGCACTACTGTACACACCAATGTCAACTTACTGTATGGTCCATTATTTGTATGTTAGTTACATGTACCTGTATAATGTTTACTATGACCCAGATACCCTTCATACACAATCCTAACAACTCCTCCCTTGATATATCTATCAAACTTATAGCCACTGTACAAGGTCCCCAAACCAAAGGTTAGGCTATGGATATGCTGGTAACAGTGTGTCTGATCAGATTACAACAGTAGCCAGCACTCAATGTGATAAAATGCTGGACACAGTGTTAATGGCCAGTGATGTGTGAATTTGATAGTAAAGTATTACATCTCTCTTACTCTGTGAGCTCACTACACATGTATGCATACTACAGTAATAGGTTAGTACAACACACAACATGTACCCTGGATCAATATCATCATTCCTGGGTTAGTAAAATAAGTATACATGTACAGTTAAATACAGTACTGTAAGGTTGTGTAGAGCTGCATATGTACATTGGAATCAAGCACTCCATATACGATGTGATTTAATGCTGGATACAGTATGGCCAGTGATGTGTGTACATTTGATAATTAGTAAAGTACTGTAAAGCTCTCTTACTCTGTGAGCCCAGAACACATGATGCATACAACTAGGTCAGTACAACACACATGTACCCTGGATCAATATCATCACCAGTCCTGGGTTAGAAAAATAAGTATATACATGTTCAGTACAGAACTGTAAGCCTGTGTAGGGCTGCATATGGAGTGATATAATGCTGGACACAATGTAGTGCAATGAATGGACAGTGATATATTTGATAGTAAAGCATAAAGCTCTCTTACTCTGTGAGCCCAGTACACATGATATACAACTAGGTCAGTACAACACACATATATACCCTGGATCAATATTATCACGAGTCCTGAGTAATATAAATAAGTATACATGTACAGTACAGTACAGAACTGTAAGGCTGTGTAGGGCTGCATATATACAGTTCATTGGAATCAAGCTTGAACAAGCACAGTTCATGTTGTTATGTTTATAATTAGGTACATTTTAATAGTAATTGAACATGCTGTGCATAAAATACAGTTCCAAGTACTGTACATATAAAGTACATTATATGCTGACAAAATTAATGGAACACTTCAGTGGGACTAAATGTCGTACCTATTTTTGTGTAAAAAATGTGTCAATCGCAGATTTACTGATCAATAATGTTCTCATTTTAAGCTAAATAATTGGAACCAGTCTTAACTTATCAATGGACCTGACAAAATCACATCCAGGCATCAACGTTTTCGTCTTCGCTGCAAGTTATGTGGCACTCACATGTCAAGCATCATCTGTGGATCCTTGGCTGTTCAATTCACTCCCATTTTGATGCCGATGATATAGCTCTCAAAAGCAATTGTAAGAGATTCCAAATTTGAGAACAAATGTTGAATTGGAAGCCATCTGACGTGTAAGTTGTACTCCATATAAGGCCTTGCGGGTTTCTCCGACATTTGTGGTGGTTTAAGCGTAGTAAATAACTAAAAAATAAATAACTGCTGATTATTAGTATTATCATTGATATTATTACTGTAACACTGATTATTAACATAAATTTGCTGTATATATGGTCCAATCCTTACTGTCAGTGAATTAATAGATTGGTGTCCACAATTGTGTGCTATAAATGCTTGCAAAGATGCAGGAAGTTCTGGATTATTATCGCAAATATACATGTCCTTGCTTTGACTCATATGTTCTAAAACATTCCTACACATTTTAATCTATAACTGCTCAAATTTCTGCAGGTAAATTATTTGGCGAGAAAGCTCAAATGCCTACAGTGGTTTTTTTCTGAAATTTTCTTTAATTTCTTTTAATTCTTCTGCTCCCTGCCCCTCCCGCCCCCCTCCAATGAGACAGCTAGAAAGATCACTTGCAATATAAAGGGCTCCTTGTACTTAGTACAACCTTTAACCTTGACGGGAAGCTACTCAGTGGGTAGTCTGTGACGTCAAAAGCAAAATATGTTTGTAATGCAAATTTAGAATTGTGTTTCCTATTATTAAGTCATGCATTTGGAATTTTGCTTAGCCGTAATTGGCATTGCATGGTTGGTGTACTGTAAATAGGTACGCCCAGTACATGAAAATTCACAGAAACTGCTAAATTTTCAAATCTGACTAAAACTATATACAATCTCTCATAAAGTACTGCACACGTGTATAAACAGTTCTACATTGCTTCTCACAAGGCACCAGTTAAAATCAAAATTATTTCCTGTTTGATAATTTATTCAAGATGTGACATTATATGCTCTCCATTGGATTTTACTCAAGATGACATAAAACTTTTCGACAAGTTTGCAATTATTTTGTACTGTACTACTGTAAAGCATGTTCAAGCACATGATACTGTACTTCATTGTCAGTGTTAAGCAATTACAGTATGTCTCAACCTAGATATTCCATTCATCTGCCTTAAAGCTTATAAATGTGATGATGTCAATTCTTATACTTTCCAGAATCAATCATAATCACACCATTCTCTCTCGAGTAGAAGCCAAATTTTTGAGTTGGCTTAGATAACTTTGTGACATACATACTGTACTGTGTAGAGCACGTTGAACAAATTTACTGCAAACTATGTCAGTATAAGTCATTAAGTCTGTAGGCTTGAACAGGTATATTAAAAATTTACATCCATTTTTTAGAAAGGATTTTGAATTCTCCTCAGTGAAGACATTATTTATGAAGATAAAACCAATTTGGTCTTCTCCCAGATAATAATCATAATGGGTGATTTATAATGTGTGCACATCCACCTGGAAGGGAGCTAGAACTTACTGTACATACATACAGTAGCAAGTTCTATAGAGTAGCACAGTATGTTTTACTGTACATGGTCGGTCAGTGCAATGCATCATAACATCACATACTGTACTGTACAGTTCATGTGCAGAACATTTAGTGTCCTATGCCTTAATTGTTTATGTATCTAAATACAGTTAGTAGTTTGTCATTCAAACACCTTCCACTTTAATGCGTGTTATTCCATTGTTACTACGTAGTCTACTGTATAATAGTATATTATTAAAATTATTAGGTTCTTCAGACCTTTGTACTGTGAAGCATTTACTCGTATGGTAACACAATATTTACTTGTTCATTGTTCATTGTTCAATGTTCAATACAAAATGTTACACAGCTCTAATACTAATTAAAAACTAAATAGTAAGATGTGTATGTCTCTTAGAATGTTCTACGGAAGCAAACTTTTTGTAGCGAAAGTTCGAAAAGGTCGACAAGAAGGAGATATTGGAAAAGCCGTTTAGTTCCTTCCTTATGAAAATCATCGTAAATGATTACTGTTGATGATGAAAAATGATATGAAAAGAAGGAGGAGAAAATTAGACGTACTGCACCATGCTCTCTTTGGCCCCATCTGTAAAAGTGACCACCTTGCTCTTTAAACGATATTGAGCTCCAAAATATGCTATGATTAAGTCTAAATCTGGTCACTGTAAGTTTGATACAGTTTAAAGACTTATCACTTGGGTTACTGTACAATAGGATATTACTGTAACATTTAATGGTTGAGTCCCTTTGAAACTAAGAGCAATTTACTAATTTTAAGTCCTCTGTTAAAGACAGACAGTTCTGCTCGGTACATATAATTGCCCCCAACATAATGCTAGACAGTCAAGTAGTGGTCGGTCACTAATAGTCATGCAGAATTCATCTTAGCAAAATGTTTCTGCCAACAACCTTTAAATCAATATATTCCTCTTTCAGAGCACTTATGAAATATGTGTAACATGGTAATCATCTATTTTACTTTTAAATTCTCAGTACTTGTTTGCCAAATTTAAACTTTGACCTTTCCAGCTTTACTGCACTAAACGCTCAGTGAAAATGACACTGTTTAATGCAATTTTCATATCAATATTCAGAAGTTTTATAGAGTTATCTGTCGTTAAAAATTTTGAGCTGAATAAATTTCGCCAGTTTTATTAACAAGTCCGTACTGTAGATTCTACAAACCTCAATCAAAAGTTGCAAGCCCTGCCCAACAGATCATGCACCAATCAAAAATATCTATTTAGTTTAAGACTGTGAGGCCTCACTTTTGTGGCTAGCCTGTCTTAGGTTCCTTCTCTTGAATGGTATCTTTCTCTCGGTCTTAAAAGCTTGCACAAGTATGTCATTTCCTTCCATTGCAAGGAAAAATTAGGTGTTTTCAGACGTTTCCTCCGTGGCATTGTAAAAAGTGGACGATACAAGCATAGGACTGCGTTAAAATCTTGATGGGGCTGCATGTGTAGACTGTAGACTATATTTCTTACATTTGTGTAATGAACATGCTGACATGGGCGGTCGCAGTGATATTACGGGAAATCCTTCGCACCATAAGGGCAACAGAAAATTTCTTTCGATTGCTACAGCTATTCTCCATGAAACCCACCTGGTCAGAGAGCATTTATAATAAGAAACATTGAATCTACTTTGGAAGGTTGTTTTCCAAAATTCATCAGCAAACAGGTATTGAGACTTTAATGGACCTCAGCAGTGTTTGGGATTTAATTGTAGGAACAGCTGATCTTCCTGGAAGGTGATAGTTGCATTCTGGAAAAGCTTTTAACATTATAACTTATTTACTGTACATAGCACACTCAAATTTGGGCTTCAACTGATGACCATTAAATATTTGTGCAACAGTTTTCTGAAAAAATTTACAGGTGTTTTTTTTTTATATATATTTTTTTAGAAAACTTTTAGGCTGAAGGAAGAGGAGGAGAGGGGAAGGAGGGGGGAGGGAGGGGAAGGTTGTGTTCAGGCACACTATAAAGTTCAGGTGAAGTTCGCAAACATTTCAGCCACCAGATGGAAATGAGGGTTGATTGGAAGATGGAAAGGGAGGTCCTGATGAGGTACAGTATCTGTGAGTTTGGGGGATTATGAGGATTAGGGATGAATTAGTCCCAAGTTGTCCAACAAATCTATCATATACTGTCAGAATTTTTTAGGAAATTTAATTGCAGTCCATCCATTCAATCATCACAAAAATGAATCTTAACTACTAAATCACATACTTTTAGACCATTTTACAATTTTTTTTGAGAGATATCACAACCTGGCAAGTGCTGTTTTTGCAACATTTCTCAAATTTTAAAGTGACCATGGCAAATTTATGGGTAGACCTTCAGTACATGAATGTCCCCACCTGCCCCGCCCCTTCTTCACTCTTGCCCTCCCCCCTCCCCCCGGTGAGTAACACTCCTTATTGATTGTGGCCTTTGTTTCACTGTTGTATTGTTAAGGTGCGGACCTGGCAATGGAGGACTCAGGATCTGAGCAGGAAATGCGTTCCCAGGAAGATGAGGGAGAGATTAGAGGTGGTGAGTTGACAACGCAAGCTGTGTGCTCTTATTCTCTTCTGTACTCTGCCTGCTCTAGCTTGCTGGGGATTGGTGGACCCAGGGGAACAGAGAACCGAGGGGTTGGGGGAGGGTTGCTTGCTCTAGCTTGCTGGGAATTGGGTGGACCCAGGGGAACAGAGAGGATGGGGGAGGGAGGGGGGAGGATTGCTTGCTGTAGCTTGCTGGGAATTGGGTGGACCCAAGAGGACGGAGGGGGGAGGAGGGATGCTTGCTGGGAATCGGTGCACGATCTAGGACAGAGAGTAGGGGATGATTGCTCTAGCTTGCTGGTAATTGTGGAAATGGAAGGACAGGAGGGTGGGGTAGGGCCGAATGCTTGCTCTAGCATGCTAATAAGTGGTGGACAGAGGGTGGGGAGAGGGATGCTTGCTCTAGCTTGTGCTGTGATTTTTGGAACCGGAAGGGGATAGAGATGGGGCTTCCTGCTTTAACTTGCTGGGAATTGGTGAACTCAGGAGTACCGGGGGTTGGGGCATGCTTGCTTCAGCCTACTGTGGGAGGGGATAGAGATGGGGGTTACCTGCTGTAAGCTTGCTGGGAATTGGTACTGTACACCCAGGAGGACAGAGGTGTGGGGATGGGGGGTATGCCTGCTCTAGCTTGCTGGGAATTGGTGCACCCTGGAGGACTGTACTGTATTCTATGCAGAACAATCTATAGATCTGTCTTCTGTTTGGTCAGGAACTTGTTCCATGGGAGGGTGGGGGGTTGGATTGGTGGTGGTGGGTAGGAGGGAGGCAAGGACTAGTTTGTAGGGTTTCTAGGGGAATTGATGGAAGCTTCAAATAGTTCAATCGTAAGTTTTGAAATTCTAGGATTTTTCAGCTTTCTTACTTCCATGCAGACCGTGTCACTATCAGTGTCATGTATGAATTGCTAGGTTTGGATGTTATAGGCATCGTTTCCTGCTCTCTTAACCGTCTCTTTGTCTTTACTGCACTCTTCCTTGTCTTCCTAACAAACTCGGCGACTAGCCTTACGGTACTCTCTGTACAATAGCACTGTGTCAAACTTATAAGGCATTGTACGTTAGGACTCTCAAAATTAGAGAATATGCCACACGGTCATCAGACCACACCGTATCTGCAGTGACATACATGTTTTAAAAGGCTAATACTTTTTATGGTCTCACTAACAGCTCTATGATTTATATTCAATAAGATTCAATAAGAATGAAAGCAATGTCAGTTAATGAGTAGGTCTCCATTCTAAGGCCTACAGTACAGTATGTAGGTAAATAATAAAAAATAAAAAAAGTTACTGTATGAAAATACAGGCTTCAAAATTGAGGAATTCATGCATGTCCTGAACATTGAACTACATTTCCTAAATAACAGTACCTTGCCTCCCCTTCTCCCGCCTCCCCCCCCAAAAAATGTGCCACTTTTGATGGAAGGTTCCAGGATAATTCATGTGGTACAGGAAATGCTGCCTACATATTACCTGTACAGTACCCTGCCAAAAATACGAAAGGGATATCCGTTAACTTTCTATTTAGGGTTTGATAACTCATGTGGAAGTGGAAATGTATTCAGAAACTCTATTTTCCAACTATTTGGTCATGGATGACCAAAATAAAGAAAAATAAAAAAAATAATGTAGACTTCTAAGTCTTGTGTTGGAATCTGTACAGCTTGTACTGTTGACCCAGTGTTAGCCTTTATTCACCTGTAACATGCTAATTATCAAACTATTCATGAATTTTTCGTAAGGGTACTTTTAAAATGCAGGTTGTATATTAGATCTTTAATCAGCCAAGAATATGCTGAATTTGGTCAGTCAGGTTGGCACTTAACTGGTGATTAATTTGCATTAATTAATGAATGTAATTGTGGGACTACTAATCCATGTTTGCTGTCATTGTGAATATATGTATCTCTTAACCATACCGTCTGTGAGAACATAAAGCGTGTTACTTACTATGTCCAGCACCAATGTATCATTCCATACTAACTCACCATAATGTACAGTAGGCCCTATACTGTTTACAAATAACAAACTGTACATGCACAGTATGTATCCCTAGAGATTGCAAGCAGTGTGCAGGGCAATGGCTTATAATCAGCACAGTGTCCTGGGAATTCTCACTGGACCATGATAGCAATGCAGGCTCTCCAGTGATGATTAGCTAGAGACACAGGTACACAGCCTAGATGGTAGGGTTGTTATCATCTGCTGACTACACTGTGATTTGCTTCTTTCTTTCCTCTGTACCTCTCTTACTGTACCTGTCTGTCTCCTACCTATTATCTAGATGGCATCAATTTTGAGAAGGAAAACCAACAGGAGCAATTTGGCTAAAAAACCTTGATATTTCATTTTCTGCCTATTTTCCTGTGTACAGTAAAAGGTGGATGCAAGGCAACCATGGTTCCCACTTGGGATCTGGAGGAGGGTCTGGAACAGGGGTCTGGAACAGGGATCTTGAGCAGGGATCTTTAGCAGGGATCTTGAGTGTCCTTGAGCGGGGGGTCGTGAGCGGGGGTCTTGAGCGGGGGCCTTGAGCGGGGT
>JAIPMN010004181.1:0-10288 GCA_020650975.1 Apostichopus californicus | reverse complement strand
ATACATTGTTCCTCACATGCAGCACCTCACAAATCATAAATTACCCGCCAATTGGAGCACCTCACAAATCAAAAAGAAACATAAGTCCTCACATGCAGCATGTCACAAAACCAAAGGATACATCACCCCCCAATTGGAGCACCTCACAAATCAAAAGGATACATTAGTTCTCACATGCAGCACCTAACAAATCAAAAGGATACATCACCCCCCCCCCCACCCCAATTGAAGCACCTCACAAATCAAAAGGAAACATAAGTCCCCACACACAGCACTGCACATATCAGGAACATTACTCCCCACATGCAGCACCTCACAAATTGAAAGGAAACATAGCCCTTAAGCGATTCGTAACTATATACTAAGTCAATTAAGCCCCTTTCAATTTAGACTGCCAGTCTCCTTAGAAGTGAATCAATAAATAGATGTCTGCAGTCAATTCTGAAACAAAAGCACCAACCGTGCTGCCTACAAACACTATCTATCACTTTCAACATTTTCAGGCAACCACTAATTACTCATTCCAAATTGTACTTGCCTTACCACCAGAGCACAAACTTACTGATTGTGTCACGGCAAGAGCCATACAGTGATGCATCACTTATCACAATTCATCTAAATATTCTACATCATGAGGTCATTGCTTACCTGTGAATTTTTAAACTCTGAATACAAGGTGAAGAGAACATGAAGAGCTTGAATCTTGCTTTGGTAGATTGGTATGTCCAGGACAGCACATATCATCTCCACATACTGATCTAAGGTGCAATCAATGTCAGCAGAGGGGATCCCAATCTTGTTAAGGAGATCTTCGAACTCTTCTGGCCATTCCTGCATCAAGGTGTCGATATCTGGCATCGTTCTAAAAATGAAACATTCAAACAGGTAGGTTTATGGCAACAGGCACAGGAATACACTATAATTCAAAGTATGTGCCATTCTACCCTTTGAACATCAAAACCAAGCATTATCGTTATGCTCAAAGGTGGCAAAGTGGTTTAGGTATCAGGTAAGTGGCAAAGTGGTCTAGGAATCAGGTAAGTGGCAAAGTGGTTTAGGTATCAGGTAAGTGGCAAAGTGGTTTAGGTATCAGGTAAGTGGCAAAGTGGTTTAGGAATCAGGTAAGTGGCAAAGTGGTTTAGGAATCAGGTAGGTGGCAAAGTGGTTTAGGTATCAGGTAAGTGGCAAAGTGGTTTAGGAATCAGGGAAGTGGCAAAGTGGTTTAGGAATCAGGTAAGTGGTTTAGGTATCAGGTAAGTGGCAAAGTGGTTTACGTATCAGGTAAGTGGCAAAGTGGTTTTCCACATATGCATACCATACAGTACATCATGTATAGTTTGTGCAACATGAGGGCACAATTTGATAAAGCAAATGGAATGGCAAGCTGAATCATGCTCATGGCAAGGTCCAACAATATTGGTAATCAACTATCATCATACTATGATGATAGCTCATTTTCATTCGTTACCATTTTATTAATATCAAATTTATGTAATATAACTTGTTGCAAAATGCTAACCAAACATGACAATATGTATTATGGGCAGATGTTTAAGTTGTTATTACAGAATTACAGCCTTAAAATACCTACTTGGTATAATGCACAGTTGGTGGAGGTTTACTTCTGTGCAATTCGCTAATACTCTCCACCCAGTTGTTGATCAGTTTTGGTTGTTTGCTGGCATTCTCTATACTTCGGACCTGCATTGCTTTGGATGTTGTCTGCTTCGATATTGCACGCAGCTGAAGATCTAGGACTGTTGGGTCAGACTGTTTGGCACAGGGCTCATCTAGGACAGTTAAACCCAGGGAATCGCCTTGGCCGTCAGGTCGGTTGATCTGTTTGCAAATGATTAGGGATTCTGACATTACATTTACTATCATTTGATATGCACTTTATGAAATAGGTCTGAGAAATAGTATGATCACAGTGTTATGCCAGATTAAAGGAGAGTTTGTGCTGGAGATGTTCCAAAATGATGTATAAAAATAGAACATTCAAGAAACAACACCCATGTCCAGCAAACAATGAAAGATTTTCCCCCATCAGGACAAAGGGCAGATGACACAATGGCATCATTAAGCAAGCAAGAACATTGTGGTAAAACTTGTGTGGAAAAATGCGATTGTAATTATGAGCTAACTTGTTTCCCACTTTTGTGAGAGTGGAGGTTCAAACCAATCATACATGCAACGGACTGTTGAAACATATGCTGAATGCACTTGTGTTACAAATATACCCAAACTTAAAGTAACTGTATTAAGCATGGATGTGCCCTGATATTTAATTCCATGTTCACACCTCTACTATCTGGCGTTTGCTGTTAGTTGCTGTGAGTATCTACCACCTTAAACAGGAAAAGCATCGCTAAGCTCAATAAAGTAACAAAGTATTCATATTTTGAAGTGACTATTATTGGCTTCAAACATCCCAGATGTCCTAGACTAAGATTAAGTACACTATATTTACTCTCATCTTTAAGTAACCATTTTACTCCCTGATACAGCTCTGCTAACATCATTTAGATCCTTACACTGTCTATCTATACTTATTATTCTTTATATTATTCTCCTTAGCAAAGATAGCTTCTGTAAGATGACTTAAGAATTGATGTACAATTGACATTTAAGACACATTGCTTTCCCCCTTAAGTGTTATGCTCTAACCAAGGCTTATGTAAGTACATACCATTATTATACTCTAGTTAGGCCGCATGTAAGAACAAACCAGTATTATACTCTAGTGAGTGCGCATGTAAGTACACACCAGTATTACACTCTAGTTAGGCCCCATGTAAGTACACACCAGTATTTTACTCTAGTTAGTGCGCATGTAAGTACACACCAGTATTATACTCTAGTTAGGGCCCATGTAAGTACACACCAGTATTATACTCTAGTTAGGCCACATGTAAGTGCACACCAGTATTATACTGTAGTGAGGGCGCATGTAAGTACACACCAGTATTATACTCTAGTTAGGGCGTATGTAAGTACACACCAGTATTATACTGTAGTGAGGGCGCATGTAAGTACACACCAGTTTTATACTCTAGTTAGGGCCCATGTAAGTACACACCAGTATTTTGACTCTAGTTAGGGCGCATGTAAGTACACACCAGTTTGTGAATCTTTTTCTTGATTGCACACATCACATCTAGCTCTCAATAATAACAAGTATCCGATAGAAGTTACCTTGATAAATGCATCAATGTCACCGACAGCAGGAATATAGTCCGGAATAAAGGGCTTCAGTTTATATTCCAGCTCTATGGTCTGAGGTGTGTAACGAGTTATGTACTGGAACAGCTCTTTGATCTCAGAACTCACGGGGAGGTTCTCGTATTCTGCTGGATCGTAGGCTCTGTGAACAGATTACCATGCAGCTGTTAACATATACACATGTGAGCATGTAAACACACTCTGTACAATAACATATCTATATATATATATATATATGATTAATGTTAGCACACTCTCAGAATATCAGTGGATGCCATAGAGATGCTATACTTGGTCTGTGCAATCACCTCCCCTTCCATCATAACCAGTTAAATTGTACAAGTGGCTCTCTAACATCAATCCCAGCAGAAGTGAGCACACAAATGACAGAAGGCCTAAAGTTTTTAGGATTTGCACACAGATCAAAACACATCACAACAGTTGAAGAGTATCTTGAAATGAAATAGAGATTGTGCATCTTCAAAATAAAATCTAATACATACATTCACATACATACACATAATCTAATACATACATACACATAATCTAATACATACATACATATAATATAATCTATTAAAACCTACATGCCAAAGAGAGGAGACTAGTAATACGGTAGCTCTTCACATGACACACTAGTTTTAGTAAATATCATCAATTGAATCAATTTTTCATTTCAACCCCTCTTCACACAATATACTAGTCTCAATACTGCCTTCATAGACCCTACATTGAGTGTTAAAGAGGTTAACAATCCATGTTTCTCTCACTGCCCCCCCCCCCCCACACAAGCCTAAGGGGAACATTTCTTTCAGAAATTCTAGAGACATGATATTGATGTTCTCTTACATGTTGATATCAAGGGGTAGTATCTGCATAACTTGTTTTAAGGGACTGGTAATGTTGAGGTGCGTGATATGTTTAAAGATTGATGGTCAAATGCTTGCATGTCTGTAATACATTCTTTAGGAACAGACATTATTTTACAAAGTTGGGAATGATCAGTGACAGAACATGAAATTGTGGTACAATTCCAAACACACTTTCAATCTGCAAATGGCCCATAAAATCTGGGGACGGTCTCCAGAAATTGGAGACGTCTGGTCACCTCACCCAAACCTTGTTGTCACTGTTCTGTAATCAGAAGCTTATCACCGATAACTTAATCAAAGGGGAGCTGAGAAGGTGAGAAATGGGCCCTGTTATCATACCCTTCCACTCCTCTGCCCTGGTTGTCATCATCGTCATCATCATCAGAGGAATCAGAACCATCTTCGTCATCATCATCCTCGTCATCCTCCTCCTCCTCGTCATCATCATCATCATCATCATCATCCAGTGATCGGATATTCTGCCGCGGTTTCACTGGTTGAGATGGCTTCATGATAGGCTAATTAAAAGATAGACCACAAGATTGGAATTCTTCCAATAGTTCCTACTTCCAAAATATCATCTGGCATATATATATATATACATTTATGATGCTAATCATTAAAGAAGTTTATAATTACTGCAACACTCACTGTTATAGGATTGTCAATACTCAAGTAGCAAAAATATAGTTCTCATCACATGATAGGGTGATTCTGACCCAGGAAAAACAAGAAATGGTACATAAAAAAGGACCAATAAAACCAGGTAATAGAGAAAAGTAAGAAGAGCCCTTGGAGGAACAGTGGAGAAGGGCCAGTGAAAAGGGCCAGTACCAAGGAACAGTGAGGGGAGCCAGTGACAAGGGCCAGTGAGGGGGGCCATTACCAAGGGCGGGTGAGGGGAGCCAGTACCAAGGGCCAGTGAGAAGGGCCAGTACCAAGGAACAGTGAGGGGAGCCAGTGACAAGGGCCAGTGAGGGGGGCCATTACCAAGGGCGGGTGAGGGGAGCCAGTACCAAGGGCCAGTGAGTAGGGCCAGCATGGAATGCCAGGAGAGAGACTGCACACGTAAGCTATGCATCGGTCTATCAAATTTGTGCGAAGAGAGACAGCACATGTCGGCAGTATAGCACAGGCATCTACGAGAATAAACCGACCACATGTATACACAATACCTTCATTTACTAAAGAATCTATTGTACAAACACTGCTGCAAAGAATCTGGAGTGGAATGCTGGAAAATGAATGAAGTTAGCAAAGAGAGAAAATGAACATTTCGTAGAACACCTCAGCTGGGCAAAGAATTTTGGAAATTGCTGAAAAGAGAGAAAGGTGTCTGAAGTTGAGAGAGAATACCACTGCACCAGCAAGAGAACACAAAGATAAACATGACTGACACATTACTCTGTCACATTACAATGGCTCTCAGTTCAGTTACTCTGCATCAAAGTACCGTCCAGTACATTACAATCTACATATTACCGAGGACGATGGGGTTTAGTAAAACCGGCAAAGACATAAAGCTTAAGTTATAGTTTTGTCCCAATTTTGATAAAATTCTGATATTCTCACTTCACATATTTGTTTTAGTACAGTCCACTACAATAAACATTATTAAAGTTCAACAAGTGATAGTCTTTTAGAGATTGACCAAGTTAAGGTGAGGAAATATAATATTCATTATTTTCACAATATTACTCACTTTATATGACAATATATTCTGATATCAAACCCAAATTTTTGGAATGTCTGGCTGCCTGTATCTACTAAGTTTCTTGTTGGACACACAAAACTATTATGGTGTCTTCTTTGGTTTCTATGTATAACAGCATTCAATTAAATACATTCAAAACAACAAAAGCCTTGTTAGACAACAAACTTTGCTGGTTAGGACATGCCCTAGAGAAATTGTTCTTCTAGTGACACCCAACAAAGCCCCTTGTAAGAGTCGGCCGTGAAGTAAGAATTACAAAATTGCTGATATGAGCCTTTCAGTTAGTTATCATGACCTCCCTAGCCTTTCCACCCCCCCCCCCCCAGAGAAACAGAGTGAGCTGACTGACAATGTAACTAGATCCTCTCCGACTAGCTATCTCTTTAGCACCCAGTGTGAGCTTCTACCATTTACAACAGTCATATTTGATGCAACTAGTTTTTATAGCATGTACGTATTGGGAATGACTGTGCCTGCATAGGGTACACTATCCTGCTTTAATTGTATAGTTGTCAAGCATCCCTAAACAGTGACTGCACGATATGAACAGTTCTGAATTACATCCTGCCGAGAATTAGGAACAAGCAGAGAGCCATTGATCAATTTAGAGGTGATGTGACAAGTCATGCTAATCTTGCAGTAATAACTACCTCAGCTGGGCTCATCAACTGGGAGATCTGCTCAGAGGATGCTGAATCATCCAGTTCCTGTAGTCAAGATTTTAAGTCAAAGATAATAAAAGCAAAGAAACAAAAATAGCTGGTTACTCTTAATCATGAAGCCTGTTAAGATTAAGGCTATACTGTGTCACTCCTGCTTGAAACCAAAAGTGGTTTTAAAATGTCTCTGCCATTAAGAGTCTATGTACAGTGTTGTTATTCAAATACAAACTAACTAATTCTAACTTGTTTCTTAGTCTTCGACATGTACTTGATTTCTGAGTTTATATTCTCAAAACTATCAGCCATACTCACTAGACTGTAACTGTTGCATATATGCATAAACTCCATGTGTGATAGGGTCTCTAATTTCTGACCTTTTTCTGACCAAATCTAGTACAACCTTGCTGTAAAATGTATCGCCTTACCACAGTAGTTTCAACTTTCTATTATCATCAGAGACATCAATGCATATAAACCATAGACACAAGGTAGCTGACTGTTCCTGACTACTTACTTTATTTTCCATGACACCTGTTTCTAAGTCATCGTCGCTACGGTCAGTCATGCTATCTTGAGAGTCGTTCCCTTGTTGATTGCCAGCAGGATGTCTATCAGAGCCTTGAGTGGGTGGTAGTCGTGGGCTTGGTGTGTACACAGAAGCTACTTCTTCGGCATCCGGTACATCAAGAGACTCATCGTATGGTTGATTGGTCACTAGTTTAGTCTTAGAGTGACACAGGCATAAAAAATGAAGAAGAAGAAGAAGAGGGCAGAATTACATAACTGCTGGGGAGGTCATGGTTTTGCCTAGACTTGGAATCTTAAATCTTAGTTAGTTGAGTGTAGTACTTTTTAAAGTAGGGAGAAGTTTGGTTGTTTTAGGGGTAAGAATAATCTTTGATAATTTAATGATGATGTGTTCTGACATGTTTTGTTTATTTGTGAGTACGCGTGGTTTGCTGTTTTTTTGTTAAAGTTTTAAGTTTTGTTTAAATAGGCGAAGACTTAACAACCTCTACTAAGGTCTGGCATCTGAGACACAAGAGTGTGTGTTTGTAGGAGTACATTGTTCACAAATTAATGTAATTCTTTGAGCTAGAAAATACGTAATTGGACATGACCAAAGTCTCAAACAAAGCATTTTTCACCATATATCTGGCACCAAACACCAAGTTTACCCATTTCATTACCTCCAGCTGGTATATAAATTATATGCTTCTGTTACTCAGGAATAATTTATCCAGTATGGGATCATAAAATGATCAAATTAGTATGATCTGAAAGATACTTAGCAGTTTTTTTAACACAGGAATCATGTCATTTTATAAGAGACAAAATTCAGAGCCTAAAAACTGTTAAACAAATTTTGAACAATAAATTTTTCTGTTTTACTCCTCTCCTAGTAAATTTAAAACATTCAGAAGGTCAATTGCAATGAAGTGTGTTTACTTTAACACTAAGGATGGTATACAGCTACTTGCTAACAGAGCAAATGTTCCTCTATATGTAAAGGGTAATGAGGATCTCTTTCAACTGTGTGATTTCAAAGATGCTTTGATCAGACTCCACCATATCTTGAGTCAAAGAGGTCGAGGCAAGGCAAAATTTGCATATAGTTTGATTTTGCAGTATAATATCTTCAAAAGGGTGAAATATTTACTGAAAGGACCTAAGAATTAAAAATTGACAATTCTGTTATCCATAGCATAAATTTTGACATGTTAAATTGCTTTTGAGGCTTATAAACACAGCAGCTGCAATGTCTGTAAGTGTAGCTACATTACTGTAGCACAGTATGTGAAGGAAGGGAACACACTAATGGTGTTTTTGGGCCTTTGCCTTAAGCATTCTGAGTCACCACTCACTCCATGGCTGAAAAATGTATCGGTAATGTAAGAAGGATAGTTTACAGACTCTAGTGCACAATTAATTTTTGTTAGGTATATATCACAGTTGGCCTAAAGAGTAAGGAGAAAACTTGCTAAAGGTAACCACACACTTCCTGCCTTTGTCAGTTTGTAGACTTCTTCGCACGATTGTGTAGACCTAGGCAATCCTGGTATTTCTTCAAGATTCGCTGAGATTTTGACCAAACACAGCGATCGCCAAGTTCCCATACCCCAGACCTAATAGCCATTATACGTAATATACTTAAAAGTATATTATAAATTCATCAGTAATATACTCATGTAAGCAGCGATAAGTTGTGAAATAAGCGGTCCAACTCGGCCGTATGGAAAATACTAGGGCTATATGGAGCCTATCGTTAAAGTCATGTCAAACTGTAACATTAGGCTACCCTGGTGCAATAATAGAGAGGAAAAAAACCCGTTTAAACAACACAAAGTTGCGACTGAACGAAATAATTGACAATGAAACACTAATAAACCACATCTTATTCGCGAAGCATAACACAAAATTTAAACTAGGACTACATTTAATCACCTGTGAAGTTTCCCCTTCGGAGTCGTCCGCCATAGGAAAGATTTACATAGAATGTAGAAGGAATGGAACCCGTAGTTGCCAGATACATATATTTATAAAAAAAATATATATAACTATATCAAGATTATGTTGTTTTTCTAAGAACTGCAATTTCTTTTAGAATCTTTAATTGTATTAAAGTATTACTTTTGTACTTGAGTGAACAAACACGGATTTCTATTGATTAAAAATTGTTTTAGAGTATCGGTATACCTAATTTGGAAGAGTCACCGTTCTCTTGTTAGTTGTGTTACTATGGTGCACATAGCAGTAAAGGTAAAGTCCCTAAGCACCTGGTTGGTGGTAGTGATGGTTTATCTATACAATTGGTGCATGCGCTATTGATATTCAATTTATGTTGTACATGTACATGACAGAAAGGAGAGATGCGAACGGCAGAGGAATAAATATGTTGATGGATTTCGAAACCGGTTTGGCTTTTTGCGATCGCCTGCAATGATCGACATCTATTGGCGAAAAATAAACTAACAAAAACTTAAACAACCAGGATACTGTTAGTAACTTAGTAGCTGGGAGTGCAGAAACTCCGAGAACTTGTAGGGATTTTGGACCGAAAAAATACATGTCAGAGAAAAGAATTTAATTAACGTTTCTATACGGAAAGTATCTCAGGACCCTAGTGGGGTCCAGGGTGCCCAAGCTTTTTCAGATATTCCTTGTTCTCTCGTATAGCGCGTTTAAAACACAAACTAAATGTGTGTGCAGAGAGAAATTAAATTTCTACTTTCTCAATCCTCAAGTTCGATTTTGATATATTCTGGTTCTCTCGGTTTCACTGAAAGCAGGTGCCAAAAAGAGGAATTTAATTTCTGTGGAAGGTATAATTATTCCAAGCGTGTAAGCTGCAAGTCAAAATATCTTGTAGATAGTACTTAAAAGTCCCTATATATCCAGAGGGCGACGACCGGAAGGTGTAGTATTTTCTTAGCCAAATATTACCCAAATAAAGGATATATGGTCGCCGTAGCCTATACCTGTGAGAATCAGTTTTGCTTTACCCCAGTCGACTGGAGGGGGAAGGGAAACAACTGAGGGGGGGGGAGGGCAGTCAATGTCTATAAAGTTATAGACATATATAATTCCATAAATGGGAATATCCGTGTAGAAAGAACCTGGCCACGAAAATCCAAACGACTGATCCGCTTTCAACCCCAGTCCCCTTGCATCGAGACTGAATGCATGGTAATCGTCAATCGCCTCGAAACGAACTAGCCTACTGGTTAACATCCTATATGTAACGTTATGTTCCCCTTTATATACTACTGACGACAGTGGCGTAGGAAAGTACTTTTGAGTGGGGGGGGGGGGGCTGA
>JAIPMN010004177.1:0-10631 GCA_020650975.1 Apostichopus californicus | reverse complement strand
AAAAAAACAATGTTTACTTACGTCAGATAATCGTCTGTGTAGACATACTGTCGGAGTAGACTACCTGCTTACCATGGTTACCAGACCAGGCCATGTAACAAGACTTGATTGAAGCTAGCAATCATTTACAGCAGTCAAAAGTGCCTCACTACAGATTGCGCTGTGATTGTTGTCAACATAATACCAAAAATGGCAGAGAATTTCTCAGACAAAATATCAAACTTGTTAAGGGTGTTTCGGGGTATGTAAATGATAAGAATTTTAATTTCAGGGGTGAAATTAGTTCAACTTGCTATTATCAATGTGGTGTTATCTTGACAACGGCCTTGATTAATTCAACCATGGTTCTGCATAGCTTTGACTTTAAATGACCCAAATATGATAAGCAATCTACCTGGCAGCTTTCTAGCTATTTACCTAACAGCTAACATTGTGTTTCATATTGTTTAGCTACAAATACATGACGTTTTTTGCCCTTTTCCATGAGCGTTGCCATGACAACGGCCATAATAAATTCAGATTAGGCATGGATGTTGCCTTATATGACCCAGAACTTGGTTGTAATCAACCAGACCGCTTCACATAGTATACCTAACCACTTTAGTTTGTGATGTTACGTTGTTTAGTTACAGATATGTGTCATTCCAATGCTCATCACTGTGTTGCCATGGCAATGGCCATGGCGCTCACCCACCACCAGTTTAATGGCAAACAAGTAAATTATAATAGCTTGTGGTCCTGGCTAACTGAAAAATATGGTGAATGAAAATCCCTAAGGGGGGGGGGGGGAGGGTTTCATATATTGGCCCACTGCCTATACGGCCAGCGTCCAGCATGCAGTACACAATACTAGCTGCCTTTTTCGTGGAAGACGCACTGATGACGCAGGAGAATTCTTCAATATTCGACTGAGGTGGGCGTCGTGGGAGTTTCATTTAAGTTTTGTAACGAATAAGTTGGTAGAAACATTGACTATTTATCAATAACAAATTCTTAGAAGTCTTTTTGCTTGTTGTTTCGGAAAATCTGTTTATAGTCCAGTCAATTTATGATTTAACTTTAAACAAATTGCAACAGAAGTTATTTCAACGCGAATTGATAGAATAAATTCGTCTTAGTAACATACTAAAATTCGACATAAATCGGCATTTGCCAAATTCCAAAATTGTGGCTAGAAAAAGGTTGTGTCGATTTTACTAATGCTCCTTATCAGCTACGGTAAACAATTATATAGCCGTTGCCGTGGCTACAGCCTACTGCTTACACTCGCGCACGCTCGGTCACGAAAACCTTTGACTTGAGCAAGGATATAACGTCTTTGCTATCTGTTATCTGCGTGGAATGTTCAGGTAAGGAATATATGTACATTTTTGTTAAACGTAATAGCCATTGCGTTTCTGTAGTTTAAAATCAATTGAATATAGCACAAAAAGAAAGAAAATCATCAAAAGAATAGCTTCGCTAAACTGGTGTTAGGCTGGTATTACACACAAAATACATGTACTGATGTAGCCTATATTACTGACATTGAAGGCCTAGTTACATTTAGACTTGGACCTTATCTAAATTCGAACTCGAACTTCGAATTAGAACATTTGCTGGTGTATATTTTAGTTTACCACAAGGTTACAAAGAAAACTAACCCCCAACTACCATTTACAAATGCAGTCTGGCTAGGTTCTCACGAAATACGAACTTATAGGCTAGCATAGCGTTAGGCCTAATGTTATTTTAAGCGAATGAATGGTCGATAAAGGACGTAATATATTCCAATAAGTCCAACTGCATTCGTTAAAACAGCTGTAAAACCATAAAGTATATAAAACTTGCAAATAAAAAAAAAGAGCGATTAAAATAGGCTTAGTCGGGGTTAAACTCAAAAGCAAGGTTATGCTTATGCCAAGTTTGCGAAAATTTTGTAGCTACGGATGCCTTTACGTATCATTAGTAATTACGTACAAATTGCTGGAAAAATGAGGAAATTATGGATTTTCTTTATTGATCCACATTAAGTTACATTAACCAAACCATTATTCATTCGGATTCTTTAGATAACAACCGCATTTTCATCGATGATTAAGATACAATCTTTGTAAATTTTGTAACATTATTGCATACTTTTGAAAATGTCACTTAAGATAAACAAACGTGACTGTGTCGTCGTATGCTTTTCACTATTTACTCTTTACGGGGTGTGGGGTGTCATTAGGTTTTATTCCTACCTTCATGCTCTATCAGTAACCTAGTGAACTAAGTAAAGTAAACCTGCACATATATCTACATTGTACATTTTTGTATTTATTATGTTCTTCATTAGATGGACGTGTGCGTCATCTGTCAGATTTATTTTGAAACTGACTGCGACCCAGACGTGACATTGCGAGAGAAGGGTGTTCAAGGTATTAGTGAGGCAAGCCAAGAACGTGGTGATGAACTTACCATATCTGTTGGACAGAGGGTTCACCAAAAATGTCGTAAACGATATTGCAATAACGATCCATTGTTAGCCATTTGAAACCAAATGTAGAATGCGGTTTAAAGCGTAAATTACGTTCACGAACTGAACAGTTTTTGTTTGGTAAACACTGCTTTCTTTGTGGACAAAATGCTGAAGTGAACGGTAAAAAAAAGGTCATCTGGCCTACCCCGACAAAACCTTTGAATTTCAAAGAAAAATTGAGTCGGCATATGACGACCGCGTCCAAGTTGACGAATGTGCTGAACAGGTGAAAGCCAGATTTTCACTTGTGAGCGATTTACAGATGCAATCTATCACCAGGCATGCAGCGTTAATTTCAGAACACACAAGCAGCTTCCAAAGTCTTTTCAAGGTAATTCTAAGAATAAACGAAACCCCGGACGTCCCGAAGATGAACATCAAGCGGCCGCATTTATTCAGAGTTGCGGAATATTTGAAAAAAATTACGAAGTAGAAGCTACTCTAACCGATCTAGTCGAAAAAAAATGAGAGAGTTTTGTCCGAACCCGTATAACATGTATACATGATGAAAAGGCTACAAGATCAATTTGGCGATACAATTTTGATAACTGAGGTGAACGGCAAACCAAACGTTGTAACATTCACAAACACAGTATGGTCAATTTTGCAAGAATTTTCAAAGAGACCACGGCATCAAGACGCATTTTTCAAGAAGTTATTTATAGTAGAGTCTGCTGCAAAACTAATCAAAAGTGATATAAAGCAAATGGAAGCATCGCATTTGAGATATCCATCCTAGTCAAGTGTGTCGTCAACTGAGCAAAATCTAAAGTTTATTTCTGACAGTTTGAAACTACTCTTAAAGACTATTATGGTTGGAAAAAAGAATGATGTGAAAGTATCTTCAATTGGACACGCCCTCATCCAAGCTGCACGACCCAGGGTTTTGATGGCTCTTCTACAAATTGCATTAGGAATACAAATGCATCACCACTTTGGATCTCGGTTCCTAATAGATACTTTGAATAAACTGGGATTCTGTTCTTCGTATTCTGAAGTTCAAAGGTATGAATCGAGCAGAATCGAGCAGACCATTTTGTGCAATACGTTGCGGACAATATGGATCATAATGTTAGGACCCTTGATGGGCACGGTTCCTTTCATGGTATGGTTATCATTGCGGGAATCTCTCCAGGCATCATAAACCAACGAGCTGTAGAAAGGTTATCGGTAACTACCAAAGAACTCACTACCATGGGGACGATCAACATATCTTATTACACGCGAAAACAGAGTATATTGCCGGAACTGAGTTTCAAAGAAATCAGAGATCTTAACTGCGATTATCCAACGTGGAAGCTGGATTTGTTATGGAAGATAAAGCGTCCTACAAAACAACAGTTCCAGGATGGTCAGGTATGATGCAGATGATGCAACAGAGGGAACACCCAGGGGAATCGTCTGTCTTATTTTTTCCAATGATAGACATGAATCCCAGTGATAACTCATACATATATTCGATTTTGAAGTTTGTATGTAATGAAGCAAGACGACACAACACAAAGGCTATTCTTACTTTCGACCAACCGTTGTACTGGAAAGCTTTAATGATAGTACTTAACGAACCTGAAGGTAGCGATCTCAGGTCTACAATTTTGCGTCTTGGTGGGTTCCATCTCCAAATGAGTTTTCTTGGTTCTATTGGTCACTTGATGGCTGGCTCTGGTTTGCGTGAAGTTTAAGAGACAATTTATGCGTCAAACACAGTCAACCACATGCTGACCGGTAAAGCTGTAGCAAGAGCGTTGCGAGGGCACTGTTTGGTCGATAGTGCACTAAACTATATGGTTATTTCAAAGGTCTTTACAACAAATATTGAGACGAAAGAAGTAAACATCAAGGTTTCAGAGGATAATACAGTATCAAATATGGTACAACCATAGCCCAATGACAATGCGAGTACGTTAATGAATGATGAGCAAGAAACAAATCAAATGGATGAAGATCTACTTCATGAATCACAAGAACCTTCTGCAAGCAGCACCGATGAAGAACTACTTCCTTTAACGGCAAAGAACCTCCATGACAGACTAATGGACAAGGCAATCTTACCTCAAGAGGTCTGCGAAAGCGATGTGCTCGACAGTATAAATGGAGAGCTTGAAAGGAAGAAACTTTCTTTATCTTATCTTCGCACAGGATCACTTTGGATGCAGTGCATGCATATAGTTGATTTACTTCGCTTGTTTATTAAAGCTGAACGGACTGGGAACTGGAATCTTCATCTAAGTACAATAAAAGAAATGTTACCATTCTTTGCTGCTGCAGGACACAACTTGTACTTGAAATCAGCATACATATATCTGCAAATGATGATGCAATTAGAGGTGGATTATCCCGAAGTTCATGCCGCTTTTCAAAATGGTCATCATGTGCTCCGTAGGAGTAATCGGTTTTGGGCTGGACTCTCATCCGATCTTATGAATGAGCAGGTACTGATGAGATCTCTCAAAACAACAGGTGGTTTGACAAGAGTACGTGGCATGACAGACGCCGAAAGGGCAAGATGGATACTTTCAATGCCAGCATGTGCAGAAATGAACAACGCTGTGCAAGAGGTATGTGGAATTGACTACCACACAAGCAGTCAGCATAAAGAATCCTCCGAGGCACGAAAGGAAAGGGATCACAAGGATCTGTTCACTGTAACTTCGTTTCTGCAAAATAGGAATCCGTTTGCAGAAGATCCATCTCTACGAAACATTGAAACAGGGGTAATAGCTGACGGAAATGTAAACGTAGACAAGGCCAAAGATGTCGGGTCCACTATTGTGCAAGAAATGGCTGGAAAAGGAGTGACAGGATTTTTTTCAAGCGATCACAGCAGGACACCACAATGAATGCCAAAACAGCTGTAAAAGTGGATGGAGATTCAATTGAAGTTGATCCACAACTACTTTTCCAGCGATTATTATTGGCGTCAAATGGTATGTACGATGACAAGGCAGAACTTTTCCGTTACGAATTATGCCGTCACCCATCATCACTGTTTGATACATCTGGTCTTATGAGAGCATCGAATAAGTCGTCCCTCGCTGATGCAATATGGGGGCTAGGTGAATGTAACGCACAAGAACTGTCATCAGTTGAACTGCAGTTTGTATTATACGGTGGTTTCCCACCCCCCACCCCCCTACAGCGTCTGCCGTGGCGCCAAGGCGAAAGCTTCGACACTATTTGTAAGATGTACTTTGACTATGTCAACAAAAAGTTTGGTAACGCCATGGTTGTCTTCGATGGTTATTCAAATGGCTCATCTACAAAAAAAATCTGCTCATATCTAGAGGTCAAAAGGAGTTGTCGGATCAACAGTATTGGTCACTGAAAGCATGCCTTGTAGATCCCGTAAAGACATATTCCTCGCCAATTCATGCAACAAACAAAGATTTCTTAACATGTTGGGTCAAACAATGAAAGAAAGAGTTCTTAGTGTGTTCCATGCCGATGACGATGCCGATTTACTGATTGTACAAAAAGCTGTCGAATGCTCTACAAACAAAGCAACATTTGTTATTTTTGAAGAAACAGACATAGTCGTGCTACTTTTTGCCATGCCAACAATACCTCACACAATATATACTTCATGAGTGAAAACTTAAATATGCAAAGGATCTGGGACATACAGAAAACAAAGAAAGTATTGGGAGAAGACATGTGTAGGCATTTACCATTGTGCACGCTATAGGTGGCTCTGACACCACTTCTCATCCGTTCGGAATAGGAAAAGGTACAGTTTTAAGAAAAATGGCAAATGACGATCATTTTAAGAATCAAGGTGAAGTATTTTCTAGACAGGCCTCAAAAGAAGAAGTAATTAAAGCGGGCGAAGAAGCCTTGGTCTTTCTGTATGGAGGTAGTCGAGGAGAAGGACTTGATGATTTGCAAGCTTGAAACTTTTTTAACAAAGTAGCGTCGAGTAAAACATCTGTTAAATTACAGACCCTGCCACAGACATCAGCGGCAGCAAGATACCATAGCTTTAGAGTGTTTCTGCAAGTACAACGGTGGATTGGAACAGACAGTGATTTACTGCCTCACGATTGGGGATGGTATACAAGTAATAACAATCTGATGCCCACCAAGTCACCCTTACCGCCAGCTCCTGAAATGCTACTGCAGGTCATCAGATGTAAATGCAGAACCAACTGTGATTAGAAACGATGCTCCTGTAGGAAGCATGGGTTAGAGTGTTCTGTAGGATGCAGTGAATGTCGTGGAATCAGCTGCTCCAATGTTGCAGACTACGACAACGATAGTGAGGAAGACTAACCGCAGTGACCTAGTTTATTCAAGGTATCATTTACTTCATCAGTGTTTCAGTATAAAATTTGGTGTGTAAAGCTACTCCATATGAGCCGTTTGAGGAAAAATCACGAAAGTCATCTTAAAGATTCAGCACGCCAATTTGTTCGTTTCCTCAATCAAATCAATAACCCTCAATATATGAAATTCGTTTTTAATAAAGAGGGGAGTAGGGGCATGCCCGACTAAAGCGAGAGGGAGCACACTGAAAAAAATGTATAAATTTTTCCATTTTTGTCACCCCGCGACCCATAAAAATAAAAAAAATAAATGTTACTCTCTACCACCGTTCTATAGTTACCCCACCCCCCCCAAAAAAAAAGCAAGTCACAAAACGAATCGCCGCTTGGTTAGAAGGTACTAATTGGCTACAGGAAGCAATGTGGGCACTGCAAGTTTAGCTCGATTGCAAATGCATAGTACTCGCTGCTTATTTACAGTAAAATTTCAGTTTTATTGATAAAATCCCTTGTTTTGTAAATCAAGAGATGCCCATACAATGTGATGTCAAATGAGAGTCACATGTTTTCATATTATTTACCAGGCAAGTATGTTTTTTCTCAATATTCTTATGCCCACGCTAAAATCATAAATTAACTAAATAAGGAAGAAGTTAGAAAACATAAACCTGCACGTACAAAGTCCTCTCTTAACTTATGATCATATGGCGATGAGGAAAGCGCCCTCACTGACGGATTCTTTACTATCTAATTTACAACCATCGTTCACTATTTGAAGGTACCGCCGTATGATTTGATTATGCTTTTATTGTAATTAATGTCTTTAATGGCAATATATTAGAATATTAATTGAAAAAAGAAACCCGCCGCCATTTTGTATTAAGACGCCATTTTGGTTGGGTGAGACAACCAGGATCAATGTCGATTTTGGATATGATGTTTATAAGACACTTATCAGTCTAAATCTGCTAAAAACATTCTGTTGCAATTTGTTTAAGGTTGAGCCATATTTTGTCATTGTTGACTGGACTATTAATCTTTTTTGTAGAACGGATGCGATAACTATGCTAGTTATAGTTATACTAGGCTAAGCCGAATAGCGTAGGGCCTAGCATAACGCTAGGCTTCAGTGTCTAACGTTGGTCTTAGTCCGGAGCGATAGTAATGAAATAAAAATATAGCTTAGGCCTATAGGCTAGGCCCATGTACATTGTACAAACTTAGGTTTCTTGCTATTGCCTGTGCGGCAGTAGCTTAGGCTTTTATTGTTAATAGGATATTGTGTACACCAATTGTTGATCAAGTTTAAGCCTTACATTAGCTTTGAAAACTTATGATACCCAACTAAGCTTAGGGCCTAGTTACAGTAATGCTTTAGTAGTTGTGCTGTGTGAGAACCAGTATGATTGGACTGAACCTGTCCACAGTCTGTCAATCATTTTGACACAACCAATTGCCATGATTATGCATTTAGACAAAATCATGTGTACACTAAGCAGGAAGTAGGCAGGAGCTTTCCTATATCTTGTAGTAAATTCACAGTAGCTTGAACAACCGTAGTTAGTGCAAATTAAATTGGTGTGGTTTAAGTAGTAGGCTATTCAAACTTTTCAAAATTGGTAGTGTTTTTCTACTCGTATTCTCAAAGTACTGTACGTCGAGAGACTAAAAATGTTCGTTGGACTTTGCAACATTTGCAAGGTAACAACACGTTCAGTGAGTGAGTATGTGGCTTTTGGACGGTGTCATAGAAATCAAGCCAATTCTCAATGTCGGTGCTGTTTTCAAGGATGCAGAAACATATTTTAACTTTTACAGGTTCTGCTTGCAATTCACTTTTGACATAGTCATTACAGTTTCTAGGATAAGTTTTTAGTGGACAAACCGTTAAGGTCCCTAAAAAAAGTTTTAATCTTGATAATGTTACATGATAAACCTTCAGTAAAATAATGCTAACAAATTATCAGTCTGTAACAGCACTTTAAAATTTCAATTTCGGAAAATAATGACAAAGTGAAACTCAGATTGACATTTTTATCTTTGTTTAAATATTGATATCACTTGAACCAAACTGTAGGCCGGACGGAAAAATATGATCGCAGTTGACAAGGTAATTTTCAGTCATCTTATTGCTGATTTCCAGAGTGCCCTTGCCTACCTCTTTGCCACATACTATGTTCTAAACATTCAGTAGCCTGCAGACTGCTGTGTGACATTGGAGTTCATCCAGAGGTGTAATGGAATGGAATATGAATGAATATTTGTACAGTAAACTAGTGGTTATAGCTGGGATTGGAGTTGTAACTCACGGTCCGTAGTATTAGTTGAGTAGTAACACATGTAAGTCTTTATTAGTCTGTCTAGAGAGAAGATCATGATCCCAACTTTAGAAAACTTAGAATACCAATGAAGGTACTGTTACATGAAATTTGGTCATAGTCTTACTTAACAAATAACAAAATTTACCTCAGTTTAGATGAACTGCTGCAGTAGGTGTTTACCCAGTGTTAAAGAGTAAACAGCATCATTAACTTGAATATTGTAGAATATTTATGCAGTTACAGTTTTTGTAGAGCCCTAGTCCCGTCAACATTGGGATAAAACTAGCAACAAAATGCACAGTTGAAAAAAATGATCCTGTTAGTTGCTCCAAGTAGATCAGTGTCCTATTTCCTATAAACTAAAATCCACCTGCATTTTGTCGATGTTGAAGTTGATTCTTGTGTTTCATTGTGGGACTCATAGTATCAACTTTGTTAAAAACTAACAGCTTGTGTTGCTTGAAGAATTGTATAGATGGGACCCAGGCTTTAATCCTTCAAACTGTGCATTCCAAATTGATTTCATGGACAGTCTTCTTGTGGAATTGACTCTTATAAACAACAGCTGTTCTATAAAAGAGTAATACAAGAATTGTGAATGAGGTAATAAGAAATATGCTGAAAAATGTTTTGACAACAATCATTATGACTTTCATAATTATAAATACAAACTAATATGAAATCAGTGTGGGTAGTCATTTAATGTATCCCTTAAACAGTGACGTGAATAGTTAATGTGGATCAAATGATCAGTAAGTATCATATTTTAAAGACATGATTTACTACTGGGCAAGTGTCAAGGTCAACGATAAAAAAACTTAATGCCCACCTAAAGTGTACCAAAAATCAACTATTTTTTTGGGGGGGTGGGGCAGGTGCTTTCTTGGAATCAACCCACTCACATCAGGAAAAAGTAGGAAATCATCAGCCATAAATTCCAAAGTGTTGTCTTTTTTGGAACATATCAAGGATGAGTCAACAAAGTAAACAAAACTCAAACAGTGTAGTGTGGTGATCAGTGGACTTATTTCGAGTTTAGTGACTACAGGAACCATTTAGAAACGTTTGTGTTTTGTTGCATTCAACTCATTCAAAATAAGCCACTCTAAGTTAGCCCTTCATGTTTATAGACATTCAGCTTATATGTAAGGAACGATCAGGTGGATGATGTTTTTATGGACTACGATCAGTACACAGACATGAAACAATCTGCACACCAATCTCCATATTCGGTGCCTCTAAAGCAAAATGGTTTCAGATGAAATTTTGTTTTAGAAGTAGAGAGAACTGAAATCTATACATGTTCATGGGCTTTGCACACAGATCCTTCTTACAATTTTTGAGGTATCAGCAGTTAAGTTTATCACATTTTCTACCTAATGTGGACTTGTAGCAAGCACGAGATAAGACTGTAGAGTATGTTTAAGGAATTATATTCATTTGTGTTGGGATGTTGTTTCAGATGAATAAAGTATTGCTTAATATGAAGTACTACTACTAATACTATATTTTTACACCTGCCTGCTTCAAGTTCCATTTAAATATATA
>JAIPMN010004176.1:0-16852 GCA_020650975.1 Apostichopus californicus | reverse complement strand
CCCCCCCCTTGCAAAAAGACCCAACAACAAACAAGTCGAACATATGGGCATATCTTCGCAAGAGGGAATATCAGTCACATTAAACAAAGAAAATAAACTAGCGTTGTTGTTACAAATACAATCAAAACACTGTTTGTGTTTTACATCCTCCAAACAATACAAGTGTTATAATTACTGTTTTGCTTAGAGACAATTCTTGTTACATTGGAACGTTCCATTAAAAAGGGATTTCTCGTGGGTTTTCCCAAAACAAGAGAGATAAAGAGGATAAAGGTAAGACCGGTGAGATTTAGTTAGTTTAGGTGGTTTAAAAACACCGATTGTGACTTTTTGGGAGACAGTTGACCAAATTTGAACATATGAAGGTTCAAGAATGATCATTTTCTTTTCCAAACAGGATCGTACAAATGGCCGTTGCAGAGTCAATGACCTCCGATTTATCCGTTGGTGCGCCCTCAATTGAGATAAACAACGCCGATAAAGTAACGACTGTACAAAAGACTATATTAAGTGGTTCATTTGGTTCTAAATCAACTGGTGACGTCATCTCTATTGACTTCGGAAGTGATCTTTCTTCTTTGTAAGTATATGAGGATTTTGAGCGGTCATGTAAGAATACGTAATTAATTGCAATTGAAAAAATATTGTGGTATTTAAAGGGCTATTGTAGTTAAGCTAATGGATAGAGCAGAAATGTAGAAATATAGAAACTAATCTGTATAGATGATATTTTACGTACAGAGGTGTGACGTCTTTTTAATTTACAGAAAAGAGAGACTAATGTCGCAGATTTACTTTAATGTAGGATTTATCAACCTTGTCATCTTCTTAGCATTAAAATATGTTATAGATTTTGAAAATGGATGTGCTTAGGTTTGTGCGTGCGTGTCTGTGTGTGGGGGTGTGGTGGGGGGGGGGGTGGGAATGGGACCTGGGTCCGGTGGAGAAGCATTTATATTTTCCGATTCATTTCCGTCCTACTAAACTGGAAATATCAAACAATACAAATGAAGTTGTACACGTCCACTGAGGCGTCACAGTCAATGGCTTATTATAGCTACTGAGGGGGGGGGAGGGTGGGGAAGCAGAGGTTGGGCTTAGGGTGGGGTGAGAGTGGAGTGGGGCATGGTTCAGGAGTATGGGTATTGAAAAGGAGAGCTTTGTTAGAGTAATAAACTATGAGATTAGGCCCAACACACTTTATGTAAAACATTAAATTTAACATCTATAGGCTATAAGTAAACTTGAGTTCATCAGGGTTTCCATTGTCATTTTCATTAACGGTATACCGATATCGGCTTATATTATACCGTCAGATATGGAGCGTCTTGGAGTTGCGGTTCGGATACTTGCTCAGGCGTCAGTCTCACGGTTACCCATTACGATTCGACCTACGATTATTTTTCAACGGATAGTAGTGACATCAGTACTTATCGAATGTGTGACGTCATCACCATTGAAATAGCCAATCCCGATACAGGTATAGTCCTTACCACATTCATTCGCATTTACACTCAGAATTTCACTAAAGTTTTTTTTTTTAAATTATTACTTTTAAATGATAGTTTCAAATTATTATTATGACAAGCAAATATCCTCATGATTCACGCTGCAACTTTATACATAACCATTTCGGGAATCTCAACACGCAATAAATAACCAATTTTATTCAGTTTTAGCATTTTCGTCACCCCGTCAGCATTTTGCACGGAAGTTATAATCATGCGTACCAACATCAAATCAGAATAATTTCCATATTCTCGATGGCTTTTCCATATTTATAACGAAACTTTAGCGATACAAAAATAATGAAACGCGTTACGGGTTAAGAAGGTGTCAAATAATATCAGACTTTTACTTCAGAGCATACTAACGTCATTAAACCTTGTATTTAAATTTTCTCTAATTATAATTATAATACTAATGATAATAATAATACTAATGACGATGATGATAATAATAATAGAAATACTAATGATGATGATGATGATGAATTAATTAAAAACTTTTAATTCTACTCCCAGGTCAGCAATTAAACGTATCCGATCTAACGAGTCCCATTATTATCGGTTTTCCGATTACCCGCAACGTCCAGTCGGTTACCCCTAGTTGTGTATACTGGGACGATGCAATGGGTGAGTGGTCTACCGATGGCATGACTGTCAGCACCGAGTCATCTACCGAGATTACCTGCGAGTCCGACCACTTGACCACATTCAGTGTGGTTGGGATACCTTTACCAACCACGCAGGCGTCCTATGACTATGGGGAAGATGACTGTAAGCATGGATTCCTTAACTTATATACGTATATGAAAACAGCGATTGTATTTTTAGTAGAAAAAATGTTTGCCCCTCAAAATATGCTCTATTGAGCTATGTTGTTTACTAATTCAGTATATGCACACAACATACTTGTTCACCTATAGCTTAGGCTTAAAATACTATAAAGAAGTTCACGTGACGAGACTCGGGTTAATTTGCATATATATGAGGCTATAGGCGAAATGATGTGCAGGTAATGTACATGTAACTTACACTGTTTATATGTACAGGAGCGTAGGATGGGGGATTGGGTGTGGGGGGGGGGGGTCGTAGAAGGGCAGGGGAGGGGGCGTTTTATACTCCCATAAATGTGATGTATAAGATGATGAATGAAGGAGTAGGTGTGGGCCTTTCCTTATAATGACATCCAATTCGTATATGCTTCACAATTGCTACGAGAAAAAATGAAATATCTGAAAATTCTACAGATTTCGGATTTCGGATTTCGGGGGGGGGGGGGATTTCACCCCTGGATTCCTTTCATTGCTTTCCCCTTGGCGGACCCCTGCACCCCTGTATACCCCGCAACCAGATATATCGTACAGAAACATCGAGCGAAGCTGATGGACAGTAGGTCTTACCAAATGAACATAAACGCAAGGTTTAAACGTATTTACCTACAAACGACTCTTGTGAGCCTTTCAGCCCTTTTATACATTAACATAAAATGCAAATGACGAAATTATGTAAATGCATAGCTGATAAGGGAAAGGAGAGGGAGACAGGGGAAGTGAGAAGGGGGGGGGTGAGCATTGGAGAGGGAAAAGATGGCGGTGGTTAGGTGGGATGAGAAGGAGTAAAAGAGTGAAGGAATTTGTCAAAACCCCAGTAAATGGCAAAACGTTCGTAGAGGCTCCAATAACACTGTAGTTTGGCACAATTCTTTGTTCCATACTGTACTGTTCAGGTCCCGCCTCAAAGCACTTGTATTGTCAGTATGAGCTGTATGAGTATCATGTTTCTATTAGATAGAAGGTTAGGAATTGTTCATACTGTAAATATACGAGTGCTTTAAAGCATGATATGGGAGGACAGAAGTATGAGGTGTCAATTAGCAAATAATCAAATCACTTTTCTATTTTTCTTCCTTCAGATGATATCAGCGATCTTGTGGACGGTATCGTTCGTAAGTCATCCTGCAAATTATTCATTATGTATATTTGTGTGTGCAAGGGGCTGGGGGGCGGAGGGTAGGGGGTTCAGTACAGGAGTTGGCGGAAGGGGGAGATGGGGAAGTGAAAAAGAAGATACAGGACGAGGCAATCTTTCAGCATGATAAAATGCCGCTCTTTTCAGTTTTAGAGAGAGGCAATGCTATTAATAAAAAAAAAATTAAATAAAAAAAACAGGTGAACATAGTCCATAGAGCCAACGTTTAACTGTTTGGTAAATTTAGGCTATTATTTTTGGCTATTTTGACTGATAGTATTTATCTGCGGTTACTTTAATTGTTTTACTATTAAACTAGTAGAGTTGATAATGATTTATTAAGCAACAAATCAAGCTATATATACCTGAATCTTCCAATTAATTCATTATTAGTTTTATTAATTTGTTTTATTTCTCTCTTACAGAGGTTATCATCTGGGTGGTAGTGGGTATCCTGGTCGTCTTTGTCCTCATTGTGGTTCTCATCGTCCTTATAGTAGTCGTCATCTTTACAATGACGCATACAAAGAAGGCGCCAGCAAACCCCCGGGTTACCCAGCCTCAGCCCCAGCCTCAGCCCATTCAGATGCAACACGTACAACCAACACACACAGTACAGATTGCTCCGGTGGCCCAACCAGGATACTACCCGTCCGCTGCCCCACCATATGGGGCACCATTGCCTCCACCTCCCTCGTATTCAATGATGGCTAACCCGTATGCGGGTCTCAGCTCGAGTTCGCAACCACCACCGCCCTCGGTGACACTGGTTGCGCCCTCGGGGAACCTGGTTAAGCAAGACCTCTATGCTGGAAAGGACGATGCGAAGAGCCAAGGAGGCGGCTACTCAGATTATATGAGTGCTGTAACATCGGGGTTACCCGGTATTGATGGCGGTGTGCCCTTCCATAGTACCGATCCTGCGGTGAATGGAAATATGCCGGGGGTTGAGATGAGTAACGTTACCCCTAGGGGTGTGAATTCCGCTGGTGGTAGTCACGTGTCTTTAACACGGCATGAATAGCAGAATAGAGGCTGTTTGCAACTAATGCAACGTTAGTTATGATAATAATATTTAGTATATAGGATGAAAGTCATATTTTAGCACGATACTGTAAATGAAAATGCTGCCACAGGGATTCAAGGATATAATGACTTCAAATCATTTCAAATTCTGTTTTGATGTATTAGTTTGGCAGGATAAAATTAATCTATGATCTTTCCATTTTTACTTCCCATATCTTTAGAAGAACTTTACACCCTTAAAACCCCATTGGTTAAAGAAATGTAGCCATTCTCCCTAAAACAATTGCAAGTAATTATCAATCAATGATTGTTCCAGGATTTTTCCACTCAGAGAAATCTGAACAATTCGGTCATGAAGAGATTACATTCGTCTGGCAGACAATTCTATTACATATACAGGTCGCCGTAGGGTTAAAGGTCATCAGTATTGTATGCTCCAAATATGCTAGAATATCAAATAATGGTCACACATGTTCTAACTTCAACAAGCCCTTTTACTACGACCAACCAGAAAATTATGTTTCTTCATTGAATCATTTAATTGGCTTATTTAAACGCATCAATGTCTGGAAGTAATTTACAGATACAGAAAGAAACAACATTAATGTTTGTTTTGTTTTTGTGTTGAAAACAGTCAAGTTTAAGCAATCTAAAATCTGGGCCAAAATGGGCAAAATGGGCAAAAAACTGGGCCAAAATGACCTTTAATCAGGTGGAAACGCAATAGAAAGTGGAAAACCTGATTAAACATCTAGCATAAACTATTTCCTATCTTATTTGAGCTCAGTGTCGCAATTTTCGGCGGCCAGTAAGATGCACTTTTATATTAGTTTTTGCAGATTAACTTTTGTATATTGGCTATTAAAATTTGTATCCCAAAGAAAGAACATTTTTAGGAACAATTTTTTACCCCTGTTTTCGAAAAGATTTGATGTGTTTTAATAAAGTTTTAAAAAACTGACAACATTGATAATTTTTGTTCTTATTTCTATCAAAACTAAGCGCTTTGCACAAATTAAAGGGTATTGAAGAGGGTTTCGCCATTAAAAGGTGTGATGGGGTTCTGGACGCTGACTCTCCACCCCCTCCAACCCTCCCTCCCTCACCCCAACACACAGATACAAACCCACCCCTTTTAATTATTTTTGAAAGTGGCATTGATTTATTTCGTTGATGTTCCTCATTAAGGTGAAACATTTCACAAAGCAACCTCTTCTTATCTCTGGCTTCAAGATAACATATTTTGTGCCTGTTTATCAATAGCTACAGTAGGTTGTATATGGTGAAAATATAGTGACTATACAAAGAGGTGATATGAGGCTAATCGAAGTGTTTTTGTATGGACTATAGCTGCAGATTATTACCGTCACAACTGTAAAATGTAACTGGTTTAAGTCCGAATAATCTTCATCGGGGAAAACATTCGTGAATACACATCAAATTGTCCGTTAGGTTGGTTGTATAAATTTCGCGCAAATTTTAGGAAATATACAGAGAATTGGTTACTCAACTCAATATTGCAATCGATCAGGTTACCAAGGGAACCCTTGTTTTCCTGTGACCTAAGGTCACTTATTAACACAATCGTTGGATTATTTCTTCATCTTGAAGGTCAAAATTACACCCTAATAGCATTTGATATTTTGGAGATATTATGGCCTACATATTTTGTGAATGTGGAAAATGTTATGTAATTGCATTCCTGCGAGAGAAAACTAAGTGATGACATCATATATTAGCAATTGAGTATAAAGGTCTTTGTTTTCTCAATTCTCACGGAAAATTTACAGTTCAACACAAAACTAAGTTGAAATGTTCTTACCGAAATATTTTTATTATTTTTTTCTAGATAAACGCATGCATTCATGACTTACAGAAGTATTATACCTTAACACTGAACATATCAATTGTTTTAATATTTACCATAGAAATTACGTGGAATATTGTCACAGACAATCACGCATCTCTATAATTGTAGTAATTTAACTACGGTGTTGTGGTCCTTTTCGCGTTCCATACAGATAAGCCGATATTTGACATAGGAGAATAGAATCGCCAAAATAGGACAAATTGCAACCATTTCTATGCGTTCTGAACTTGCAAAATGCTTACAGAGTTGGAGTCCCGTGCATGATTGGTTCAACACATATAGGGCCTATGGGTGGATTTCGTTAGTACACTGGGTATCTGGAAATTGTTCTAGTGACTATGCTTTCCAATCAAGTTCGCAGTATGGAAGCAAAGTGAACGTTACGTCACAATCATATCACTTACAGCTGATTTTTTTATTGAGAGGTGGGTCAGGGAAAGGGGTGGGGGGGGGGGGGTGAGGAGTCTTTTTGAATGCTATTTCCGTCCAATCTGATCAGATAGTTTTATGCGTCAGTGGTCTGGTAATGTTTTGATCTTGTCCAGCCTGACTATTGTGAGATAAATAGGCAATCTGGACAATTAAGATCAAGACAATATGGTAAGATATGGCAAGATATGACTGTGTCTGAACTATCAATTTCTATGGTCTGAACTTATCTTTCAACTCTTGCCTATAATATCTTTGAGGTACAATATGGTTTTGTCTCACTGACATTTCGAATATTCCGACAATAATATTTACAGCATGTAATAACGACAATGGTAGTTTATGTTACGTGCACCCCTAGGTGTAAGGAGCGAATCTGCAAATAAATCGAGGGATACATGTGCATGCTAACTTCATGTTATAGGGAAATTCCCCTGTGACTTCGATCACGGACACTGGTATCAACAACAACATCATAACGTTCATCATTAGCCTAGACAAAACGTTTTTATTTCATTGGATCAAGTTCATTGTGATCTCATGCCTAGGATTACTTTTTTCACTGTGGATAATGAAATTGCAGCGAAGCTAGCTCGTTTTGCTTCTCGCTGAACAAGCTTAATTGTACTAGACCTCTAACCTTAGGTTGTAAGGCTAGGCTAGCAGCCTACATACGCTGTATCAACTATCATTGATATGGGCTAGGTCGAATAACAGCTTTATCTAGTACAGTACTTGGGTTATACGTGGCCGAGATACATGCAATGGAGACATTTCTGAAGAACAGTCTTGGTAGCAAATATGTGAAGAAGATCGGAAGTGCTGGTGGGGGTTGTATCAGTGACGGCTGTAGTTACGAGACAGACAATTATGGTAGAGTATTTGTCAAAAGTAATACAAACACTGAGGTAAGTACTGGTATTATTAAGCTATGATTACTAATATTTTGACTTCCGACTCTATTACCTGCATGCTGAATGTAGCCCGGTCAGGTTGGGCGGTTGTTTGCAATGCACTGACTCGTAGATAGCACAGGAAACAGAATTATACTTATGGTAAGATAAGCTACTTAAAATGTTGGAAGTGCATTGAACCCCACTCCTACCCCCTCCTATTTTCTAGTCGGACCAGCTCATGGCCAGCCTATAAATGAATGGGACCATTTTGCTACTTTAGCTTACTGATACATTCTTAACCCCTTTACTTGGATTTGACCATAGAGTTAAGTTTCAGGATAAGTCAAACACTCACCAGTTTACTAAGCATACTGTAGTATATATAACAACTTATGTTATTAAATGTTAGTCTGAGTATTAGTTTGCCTTGGTGTCTAGGTTTTCTCTGTCATCCTAGCATTTCTGATATGATAACCTTCAATTTTCTTTGCAACATAAATTTACAACAATTTGCTTAATACTTGAGATATGTCTAACATGGCATGATAACTAGGTTAAACCAGTTCAGTCAACTTCTATTCTAAAGTACGATGTTTGTGCATGAGAGATGCAACCAGTAGTCATTTGCACAGAGCACAAATCCTATTACTAGAGATAGAAATAAGTGTATATTGAAAGACTTGATAAGTATCTTGTTGTGTTTCTTTTTAACTTTGCAGTTTAACTCAAGTTTGTACTAGGTTCATGTGCCTAGAGCTTAAAGCTATACACCACTGATATCAGCCCAAAATTATTTAAGAAGCAAAAATAAAAATAAATAAAAAAAAAATAAATAAAAAAAGGAAAAACAAACATCTTTTCAGTGGCAAAAAATGTGAGGCTCACAAATGGGAGTCCTTCGCCCGCTCTTTTTTTTCAGCTTCTTAAGATACTGAGCACAGTGAAGTGTGTGCAGTGTGTTGGAGGATTTGTCTTAACCTGTTTGATTCTCTGTTTCATGAAAGGCAAGGCAGATGTTTGATGGTGAGGAAGCAAGTCTTAAAGCCCTTACAGAGACAAACACTGTCAGAGTTCCAAACCCTTTGAGAGTTTGCTCCCATCCTGATGGATCTGGTGCTGTCTTTATCATGGAACATTTGGACCTAAAATCTTTGAGCAGCCATTCAGGCAAACTTGGAGAGCAGCTCGCCAGGTAGGTTTTTCTTTGGCCAACTTAAGAAATCAACCTTTCGTTTGGTAAGGGGGTGGGGGTGGGAGCATAGGGGAGGGTGATAGGTGATAGGTGATAGGAGAGATGCAACAGTGTCAGAATCATGCACATAAATCAAGTATTATTACTGGTATGATTCCATCTCAACTGCTAGAATTGGGTTCAATTTACGGAAGGATCTCAAATTTCTCCTGCCCTCCCCCACACCCTTCAACTCATCACCCCCTCCCCCTCCCCTACTAGGATAATTAAACCTCTTCTACTAATAAAGTGAAAGGACAGACGGGAAATTTCGTTATAAACTTTACAACTTTCACCTTTATATTATTTGTTCTGTTTTTCTTTGTTGTCATGAATTTAATATGCATAACAAGGTGCTAGATTTCTAATTTTAAAATGCAAAAACCTTTATAATTTTTTTAAATACATAACCACTTTTCATTCAGTTTTTTTTTATTATGATTACTGAGGTCACAAATTTCCAGACGCTACAAAGAAATCAATGAACAAATTATATCTGTGTATCGTAAGGACACTGGTCTAAGATGAGAAAACCAGACTTATGAAGAGTGTTAGAAGTATTAGGAGTGTTAGCTCAGTGGTTAACACCAGTGCCTGTCAATGATAAGGTCCCCGGTTCGAGTCACTCCAAGATCAATGTATGTTGTCTAGTTACAGAGTTGTTGAAAATTTACAATTCATAATCATGGACGTTAAAATATGAATCTAAGAGACTGACTTTGGTCAACTTGCGGCATTGCAAGCCAATAATAGCTTCGCGAGCTCCTGCTTGCAGGAGGATCTAAAATACATACATACATACATACATGAGAGTGGATACCAGCATTCTTTCATTTATCAAGACTTTTCTCTACTTGCTTTTAATCGTTTTATTTATTTTCAGGTTACATTTACATAACAACAGCCTAAAACAAAAGGAAGAAAAAGAAGAATCGAGGGTCGGAGGTCAGTTTGATGACGATACAGGAACAAGAAAAGAAAATAGTGCTGTTTCCAACTTTGGGTTTCCTGTGACAACATGTTGTGGGTACTTACCTCAGGATAACAGCTGGTCCTCCAGTTGGGTGGTGAGAGTTTGATCCATTTTAATCTCTTCCCAAAATGTTTTGTAGACTTTGATGATGTTCCTTTGGTCAGGAATTCCTGCAAAAAATTGAACAAAAAAAAGGTGGTTTCAGAGCATAGAAATTTTTGAAAAGAACAAAAGAATTTTTTTTTCATTTTGTTTGGTTTATAATTTTTGTAAGTCTTGAAATAGTTAGGAATTAATGTAAACTTTGATGATGTTCCTTTGGTCAGGAATTCCTGCAAAAAATTGAACAAAAAAAAGGTGGTTTCAGAGCATAGAAATTTTTGAAAAGAACAAAAGAATTTTTTTTTCATTTTGTTTGGTTTATCATTTTTGTAAGTCATGAAATAGTTAGGAATTAATGTAAAAATGTATGTAAAATTGTTTATTTGTTGTTTTATAAAATTTGTTTATCAGTCAGGAAATAGATAGGAATTTATGTAATTTTATGAAGTAAAGAGAAACTAAAAGAACTCTTTTTAATTTTGAATGGACAATATATATAATTTTAATATTCAACTTTGGATGAAATTCTCGTTTTTTCTTTTTCAACCTTCATTTAAATTCAGCAACGAAAAATGTTTTTTTTGACACAAAGATTCACTTCTCAAATTACCACTCTGTATAATTATGCCATCTTGTGATTTTCTATCCATTGAAAGGATCTTAATTATTTCATACTTGGTGTTTAAATTTAAACACAATGAAGGTGGTAGATTTCGTAGCTTAAGTACAGACCTTGAGGTTACAAAGAGCTGTGGATCTATCATCACAAATTAAGAAAGGGTTGTGGACCACAATCTGAAGAGAATTGTGAGAATTTAAAGAAGTCTTTTAATGTGTTATCATAAAAGTATACATTGATAGTGTGGCAAACTGCAACATTCATTTATGTGAACAGATAGTATGGTAACTTTGGCTACCCTAAAATGCTGCTTCAATATGTTGGTTAGTTTGCTGTTTGAAATTTAGTTTTCATTATCATTGTCAGGTTTTTCATATTTCCCAGTTATAAACACTTATGAATGGCAGTCTTAATGATGGGAGGGATGCATGGTTAGACACGACGCATCTTTGCATAAATTCCAAAACTTACAGGTTTTGGATAACATGTACAAGTGATGAGCGAAACGAAAGTCTCAGCACTTTGGGTGGTAGGTTTAGAAGGGAGGGCAGTGACCAGAGGGGTCCAGACATAGAGGGCGCACAGTGTTAATAGGTTACCGGTTCACTCTAGGCACGGTAGAATGAGAGTGCCAAAGCACTTTGTGTTGAAGAAATGAGAAGGGAGGGCATTGACCAGAGTGGTCCGGACATAGAGGGCGCACAGTGTTAATATGTTACCGGTTCATTCTAGGCATGGTAAAATGAGAGTGCCTTAGCTCTTTGGGTGGTAGAATGAAAATGGAGGGCATTGACCAGAAGGGTCCGGACGTAGAGGGCGCACAGTGTTAATAGGTTACCGGTTCATTCTAGGCATGGTAGAATAAGAGTGCTGAGGTTGTGAGGAGACAGGTAGGCAAGAAGCAAAGTAAATAATAAAAGTACATTCAAACTCCACTGCATGTCGCACTATACATGTATGACTGTCACTCTCAAAAATGGTCTAGCTCCCACCAAATAAAGAACTGATAGCTAGAAATGGTCCCCACGGTGGGGGGGGGGCATGGCTGGCTCATTACAAAAGGACCTGTTAGGATGTGTCACTGTTGTGTTTACAAGAACAGTTCATGTTGTCAAACGTAGAAGACAAAATATATACAACGCCTACTACATAAGGCATGCAATTTTGTTGTATTGCACTATTGTATTGAGATTGTAGAATGTACACAAAATTATCATGATTTCACCAGGTGACCTTTCACCTTTCACTGCTGCTTATATGCATTCAAATGAAGATGCATTCAAAATTTAAAATTATGAATAACGGTTGGTCCATTTCAGAATTTCCTGACCAGACGACCCAATCATATTGCACCGCTGCTTGTCAACTTGATGAATATGCATAACAAAGGTCCAGAATTCTTTGTTACAGGTACTAGCATGAGTGGTTTAATTAACTGAAGACTTGGATTTCTTAACTTTTTTGGCTTTTCAGAATTTTTACACTAATCAGAAGCTAAGACAACAAATTGACATGGTTGAGAAAAAATGCGGTGACAGAGAAACACGTGAACTTTGGCCTCAACTTCAGAGACAGATTCCGCATTTATTCGAAGGAGTGGAGGTCGTTCCTGCCCTCCTACATGGTGATCTCTGGGGTGGCAATGTAGGAGAGCTAGAAACAGAGCCAGGTAACTAATTAACACCTTTTACAATGTGAGGTTTTCTTAATTAGTCCTGTCATGATATGAACTTCTTGTGTCAATTTTGGGATAGCATTCAGCCATTTTCATGAGCCTCTGCTTTAAAGTTGCAAGACAACTCTCTTTATACCTAATGACTACCTCATGACTGTGGTAGGCCTAGGTTACATAAAATAATGGGATAAATATCAAAATGGCTGTGAAATAGTTTTCCGTTTAATATTCTTTCATGTTGATTTAGCTGTGTCAATTTTATTCTTCATGTTCATGTTTTAAGGGTTTTGTCATTTTGTTGTCATTGTAAAGCGCCCTTGAACATGCTTAAGCATGAAAAGAGCACTATATAAATTTGGTAAAATAATAATAATAATCATAATTTAGCTATTATTATTCCCTTCTGACATCTTCAAAATTTACATCCATGGATTCTAAATTCATTTTATCCTTGACAGAGAGACATCTTCTGTGGCATTTGCTCTTGAAAGTGGTGCAACAAAACTGGCTGAGGATGGTAGGGGGTAGTTACCCACAGACCCCCTTTACTAAGCTCATAATTGACCCCTTTGATGTTATCTCTACCCCTACTTTGACCGAAGTGGTAGAAGTTAATACCTGTAACAATAAACCTTATTTTTTACACCTAATTTTCATATTCTAAACACGTAATTTTTAATATATATGCCTTGAACTCCAAATATGAACATTACTCTTTGTTTTGAAGAAAAGTTAAACAAGGATATAGCCTATGTGCATGAAAAGCCAACAGTTATTTCCATGAAATCATCTTACTCTCTGTTATCATCGTTTTATATCACATGATCAACTGCTCATGTAACACCATCGAAACCACAATGCATATTTGCATTTCTGGTTATATCTCATGATCAGGACTACTATAGCGGTGTGATTATGAAGCTGGTTTTCTACAGCAGAATCCCAAAGAAAATGATACTAAACTTGATCATTATTCCTAAAAGGCAAACAAGCTTTCCTGAATCCACCCAGAGATTGATCCATGGATGAATTCTAAAGCCAGGGATTATAATCCAGAGGTCACTGGTCCGAATTCTGTTTTAGTCATAAATTTCTTTGCTCTTGACCATTGCTGATAATTTCCCATTCAGTTTTCCATTATTCATTGAATACATTTTAATACATTTTAATACATTTTAATACTAGGAGTGTTAGCCCAGTGGTTAACGCCGGTGCCTTTCAATCATAAGGTCCTGAGTTCGAGTCACTCCAAGATTAATGTGTGTCGTCCAGTTACAGACTTGTTTACGATTGACAATTCTTAATCATAGACGTTAAATATGAATTTAAGAGACTGACTTTGGTCAGCTTGCGGCTTTGATAAGCCAATGAGGCTTCTTCGTGAGTTCCTGCTTGCAGGAGGATCTAAAAATACAAAATACAATACAATACTTTATGTGTAATTTACATGGAAAAAACAAAAGCTGTATTTCTCTTGATATACCTTCCCTGCCGCCTTCTGGGTTTTATCAAACAAACCGGGGTGAGATCCCTGGTTACAAGGTATGCAAGGTACTGTGGCTTGTGACTGGCACCCCCAACCCCAGTCAGAAATGGCTATTTAGGGTTCACCATTAACTAAGGACTTGATGGATCGGTGGATAAAGTGCTGGGCTTGTAACCCAGAGGTCACCGGATTGAAACCTATTCTTTAGCGATAAATTTCTTAAGTATTTTCCATTGTTTTTGAGAAACTTTTCAGATATTCTGCCCTTTTATTGCAGTGATATTTGATCCAGCTTGTTTCTACGGACACTCTGAATATGAGTTTGGCATCGCTACCATGTTCGGAGGATTTTCCAGTTCGTTCTTCTCCTCGTATCACAAACTCATCCCCAAAGCAGCTGGCTTCGAAGAGCGACAACAGTTGTACCAGTTATTTCATTACTTAAATCATTGGTGAGTAATCAATAATCTTGAAAAGTGAGGAAGATGTGTTTTACATTAGTGCACTGCAGCGGTTCATCAGGTGATATTGTACATATCATAAGTCATACAGTGAAGTATGTGTTAAGACTGGGAGGTGAGAGAAAGGAGAGAGAGACCAAAGATGAACTAAGAGAAGAGGATAAATTGGGACTACCTGCCAACCACACCCATCCCCCTCCTCAGCCCCCAAACCCAACCCAACCCCCTCCCCCTCCCCCAACCCCCTCCCCCATTTGAAGGACATTTTAAGGTTTGCTTGGATGCCAGCATTTTGTTTCCAAAAACCCAAACACCCAACCCGCCCCTCGTTCAGATTGAGGCTCTAAATATGCCACTTCTCAACTCCTTACACCCCTCCTCTCTCACACCCCTCCTCCCTTACACCCCTGCTCCCTTACACCCCTCCTCCCTTACACCCCTCTTCCCTTACACCCTTCCTTCCTTACACCCATCCTCCCTTACACCCCTTCACCCTTACACCCCTCCTCCCTTACACCCCTCCTCCTTTACACCCCTCCTCCCTTACACCCCTCCTCCCTTACACCCCTCCTCCCTTACACCCCTCCTCCCTTACACCCATCCTCCCTTACACCCCTCCTCCCTTACACCCCTACTCCCTTACACCCCATCTCCCTTACACCCCATCTCCCTTACACCCCTCCTCCCTTATCCTATGCATTTATATTCGTCTTTGACAAAATCATATTTTCTTTTCTGTTTCAGGAACCATTTTGGATCAGGGTACAGAAGCTCCTCTTTATCTATTATGAGAAAGTTGATCAAGTGATTCTACTGGGAAGATGAAATTTACAATAAATATGAAAGAGATGCCTTTAAAAATAAATATGAAAGACAACACGAAATGAGAAGATTGGACTCAAAGGCTTACCATTAAACTTGACCATACCAAAGTGCCACTGGTGTGTGTATGTGTGTACGTTTGTTTTGTATTCAGACAGAGGACTTGAACAAAGGAAGTCCTCAGAAGGAATCACCACATCCTCAGAAGAATTCCTATTATAAGGTGTATTGTGAAGGTTAAGGTATTTGGATCTGAACAATGGAAAAACAATAGAGTCCTCAGCCTTGTGAATGTAAAACACACTGATGCTGTGGAATAGGGGGGGGGGGGAGGGGCAATAGAGATTCTAAGGCACAAGTTTATGTCAGAGAAAGTATTGTACTAGTTATATGAGATACAAATAAACATGTGAACATTTAGTCAGTTCTGTAGAGGGTGTTTCTTCTTACAGGGTGAATGTATTGAAACTGTGAAGAGCTGTGTAATAATGGCCGCCAACAAGTTGTGAATTGTTTCACACTGGGAGGAATACGGCAGTGTAGAAAAGCAGTGATACCCCCCCCTTCCCCTTTATTACAGAAAGTGTGCTAAAGATAATATACTAGCCTGTATGTTTAGATTCACGTTGAAGCAACATATAACTCCTTATCATTTCCCCAATGGATTTATATACTAATTTGAATCATGAAATTAATGTTGACTCTGAAACCCTGTAGAAGTTTTTAGAAGGTATAAACTACCCTTGGATGGCTGAAACATTGGCCATGCATGGCACCTTATAGTTTTCTGTATCACTCACATATAGAGCAGGGGGGTGGGAAGCTTCCAAAAAGTGGGGGGAGGGCAAAACATCAGAGGGGCACTTTCTCATTCCACAACCATCACTCGTTATGCTGTAAACCGACACACACCGGCCATATCACTTAAATATATATGATGTGTTAGTATGCTATCAATACTATTTATTGAGATTGTTTATTGTTAACTGTGCTACAAAAAGATATGGGATGCCAGTTTAGAAATAGCATGTACAGACTAAAAATAAATAATGAAAATAAAATTTTAAAATTAACAAAGGCTTAAGATATTCAAAAGACAGTTCTTCATAAAAGGGCCACATTTTATTTGCCAGTAGGGCACATTTGCTATTTTGGAATTAAGTGGGGGGGGGGGCACGTGCCCCCAGTGACCCCCTGCTACTACCCCCTGATATAGAGTTTTAACTGGGTTCACTAATAAATCCACACTTTTTTACTCCTCGAAGACATGTAGGCTACTCTCCCAAGTTTTAAAGGGTATATCGGTTCATCCATTTCTCCACTTTTTTACAAAATGTTCTTCCATAGTTGAACTTTTTACACCCATGTCACAAACGAAGTACTTGGTACGGTAAAGATATCATTGCATTGCCTTTTTGGGGAGTTATTTAAGAGCACATTCAGTTGTATTGATGTTTGACTATGAATGATAAGTACTGGTCATAAATGAACAAAACTGCCATTTGAAGTTACTGAAAAGAACCCTTTTTTATCATTGACAAATGTACTCTTTGTTCTTAAATGGAAATTAGGTTATACCATTTATTTTGATAAATTTCATATTTTGTAGGTGGAAAACATTCAATTACATAATCACAAAGAAATTAATTGTACGGAAGTCACAGTAGATCAATTTTATCTGGAGATTTTGAAGTAATTTTGTGGTTTTGTCCCCTCAAATCGAAAGAACTGAATGCCACTGCCTCTCGAAGTCTTGGTTCCCCCTCCTCCCCCCCCCCTCCTCCCCCTG
>JAIPMN010004175.1:3875-27940 GCA_020650975.1 Apostichopus californicus | reverse complement strand
ACCCCCCCCCCCCCGCCCCACCTCCACATCGGTTTTTGCCTGCCATGTGTAATAGGCATACCTAAGCGCATAAATTGAGTAGGCGTCTTGCGTCTGCCCAGCGCTTCAAAGTTTGTTAGACTTGGGTTGTTACCTCTGTTCCCTTCCCCCTCCTCCCCCTTAAAGCAAACACTTTCTTGATCAGACGTAGGAAATATTTATATATTAAATTAATGTTCCCCTTTTGGATGGTGGGCGGGGAGGGGGGCTGGCATTTTGCCAGGTGGCCCCACGACCGCTCATGCCTTCTCACAAATAACGTCGTTCCTTTCTGAACGTCGTCCAATAAATTTGTCATTTATTTCCCCTCCCGACTGACCCCTCCGCAAATCAGAATGCACCCAATTGACAGACTATACGAACAGATACAAATATAAAGAATGATAGACTCAGCTTCTTTTTATTTCGTTCGTTGTTTTTCTTTCTTTGTGAAAATATACATACATATATATTTCATGACTAGACTGAAATATTATTTACAGAATAGTACCTTCTGTGTTGCTTAAATACGGACTTCCTTTCTTCTTTGGCTATTTTATCTTTTTTTAATTTTTGTCATTTTGATTGTTTGCAAAAAAAATTGACATATAGTTCTACTCCTGCCACAATCCAGTTAGATTGTATAAATATAAAAAAAATTGTTTAAAAAAAATTGTTTCACCAGTTTTTCTATGTGGTCGAGCTCGTAGTAGCAAGCCACCTGTCACCCAAGACAGCCTGAATTGTGAATCTCCTGCCTGGATCTACCCCCAGCATACCCTGGATCAACCTCTGACAATCCGGGCTGATACGGTGACGTGGTGCCCGCGGGAATTGTACCCCCGCCAGTTGAATCCGTAGGATTCTGGAGACGTTCTTAACGTCGTCACCAAACGGCATGAGACCGGTCGCGATGATGAATAGGACTACGCCCAACGCCCAGACGTCAGTTAAGAATGGATTATACGGGACAGACCTGATGATCTCTGGTGCCGCATACGCAGCAGACCCGCAGAAGGTACGACTCAGGTCATGACCGTGAAACTCCCGCACAAATCCGAAATCACTGAGTTTAATGTTCCTACCTACCGACAGCAGGAGATTTTCGCATTTGACATCGCGATGTACGATACCGCGAGCGTGCATGTACATGAGTGCGTGGCAAGTTTGCATGATCCATCGTTTAGCCAACGGTTCTCCGACTGATCCCTGGGATCGAAACCGTACGTAATCCAGCACGTCACCCTCTTCAGCGTATTGCAGGATCATGTAAATTTTATTGTTTTGTTCGAAGACGTCGTAAGTTTCGATGATGTGTGGATGTCGTAGTGTCCTGACGATCGCCAGCTCTCGCGGTAAGAAATTCCTTTGGTAATCTTGTGGTGCTCGGCGTCTGTCAACGATCTTAATAGCATAACGTGCGTTGACCTCTTTCTGCGATATACCGAGTTTGACTTTGGAGTAACTACCGTGTCCTAAGCTGTGTCTGACGATGTATCCTCTGGCCAATAAAACATCCTTGTCACAGGATTGTCGCGAAGTTTGGGGCTTGCTGCTGGTGCTGTCACTTGTTTGCTGGTAGCGAGCTCCGGACTGGGTTGGCAGAGGTGATGGGTTGGATTGAGCCATTGTAGATATCATGGTGACGACGGTGTTACAGTGGGTGTTAATATCGCGATGTGGTGTGTATGCTTCAGATGCTCTTTGTTGTCTGTACCGGTGTATAGACAAGATTTGTACTGCTAGATGTAAATGCTTGATGTAAATATTACAGACTTCTGTGTCGTCATCATAGAGCTGCTTATAGCGTATTTTTGACCGGCGCGCGAAATTTCATGTGACGAATACCTTCATTAACATATTTTGTGTTATATTATTTGCTATGCCCATATGCAAAGAATGCTTATCATTGATACTGCGCGCGTTTTTGTTTTATGTGTCTATATACTAGGTGTATTTTAATACGTTAACCTAACCGACACATTGAAGGTAAGCAATGGTAACGAATTGCGTCCCGCGCACGTTTGCGTTATAATGTAGCATCAGAGAGGAACGACGCATGGCTAGTGTATCGGCGCCCCGCGTTTTTTTTCGGTAGCTCATTTGGTACTGCGTAAAGCCAGTGTCCATTCACAAGGATCAAAATATCTGAATTACAAGAAATTATGTTATGGAATTGGAAGTCGCGCGAAAATCTGAGTATGAAAGTAAATGTAGGCCCAAAGCGCGCAGGAGATTATGCTCAAATGACGCGTTCTATCAGCTATATCAAACGCACATGGACTGTACCACAACGAAACGCATTATGACGTTGGTTGACCAAGCTAAATGCAAAATGATCTGTTGTGGAACATCCACATAAGCGCGTGAGTTTGATAGTTTGTGTGAAGTTCCTATGTTGCTAGTGTCCACTGTATTTGCGTATATGTGTACTTATTTTAATTTCCAAAATGGCTGGATCTACTCTACATCCGTGATACTTTGCCAACAGCAGACCTCTGACGGTAACCGTCTCTCGTTTGTATGCTGACCTTGGCGCAGCTTTCGAATCTTCGGACAATTACTGGAATATTTTGTTTTTATACAGCGTTCGCTATTACCGTTCGTGCGTTCTCCGACTGGTTGCTTACCTTCGAAACCACACCTCGTAGTACATTACACGGATTACAGTACTGCACTAAAGGTATGTCGACGAGCAACGCCACAATGACCGCTACGACGTCGGTTCGTAGGGCCATGAACGAGGAGGCAACATTGGGAAGAAGGGGGTACACTGTTGGAATTCAAATCGGTGAAGGGTCTTACGCACAGGTCTACTCGTGTGTCGACGAAAGACGGAAGCGGAAATGCGCCATGAAGATCGTCAACCGAAGAAAAGCGCCCTCCGACTTCTTGCAAAAGTTTCTACCGAGGGAACTCCATCTGCTGAAGAAAGTGAACCATTGTCATGTCATTCAACTCTACGAAATATTTGAGTTCGGGTCTAAAGTTTACATTTCCATGGAAATCGCTGGTCACGGGGATCTCCTCGACTACATTAAACTCCGTCGATACCTGCCGGAATTCTCAGCTCGTAGTTTCTGTCGACAGTTAGTCTCCGGGATCGGTTATCTGCACGAACTCGACATTGTACACCGAGACTTGAAATGCGAAAACATCCTCCTGAGCGACAAGAATGAAATCAAAATATCGGACTTTGGATTTGCTCGGGAGACCCTAACGGGAAATCTGATTAATACTTTCTGTGGTAGCGCCGCCTATGCAGCCCCCGAGGTCCTACAGGGTCAAGCTTACAAAGGTTTGGGTTTACAATCAAAGCTTTTTTCGTAAAAAAAATAATAATAATAATAATACAAAATCCGTCAAACTGTGATGTTAATTCAGTGGAGGAAGAGAGAGACAAATGTGATATGCACATGCATTTAAACTGTACACCGGACTCATCACAATATGCTATTGTAATCTATTCTGTAACAATTTCAAATTGTGATTTCGTCTCCCCTACATACTCTCTGAGATCTGGAAAAGCTGTAATTTTCTTTCTTCAAGATATAGTCCTATCCATTTTCTGAATTCGGACCACACTGAGTAATCTGAAGTTTCAGTTTATTCAATTTAGACTCAGTTTCAGTTGAAACTGAAGTCGTGAAGAAATTTTCCCAAAATAGACCCAAGTCGGTCAATAGTTACCAGTTTGTTGACATGTTTGGCAACAAACGATGGTTCGACATTTCTTTGATGTAATGTACGTAACGGGGTTTGAATATTTTTATTTATTTTTAGTTTACCGACGCTCACTACGTCGACCAATCAGATCTGACGTTGATAGGGGTTATGTTTTCAGTGGTAAAAGGTTAAAGTAAATATACTTACGAATTTGTTTTGTCCGCCTTAGATACACAATATGACAAAAACTGTGGCTTCTTTGAGTCAACAGAAAGCGGACAATAGACTATGGCATCATGATTCCATGGAAGCCTGCATTGACGCATTGAATCCTAAGCCCCGGTCCCCCACCCCACTCCCCCCACCATCCCATCCCGTGACTACGCCACTGACTTAAATCTATTGAATTATATTCGTTATCGAGTTAATGGCCTTAATTGTTACTTATCTAAGTACTGCAATTAGTTACCTTTATACTTGCATTTTAAAGAGGTACGTGCATTCGGAGGAATTAGATTAGCTCGATGCAGGCGGAAATTTAAAAGTGCTTATTGCGACACACTGTATAGTGTAAAGTCTGTAAAAATAAGCGGATTGATTGCGTATGAAATCGTTATGCGTATAGGCCTACGACAAGAAAGAGATATACACAGAAATATTTTTGTCGTTTCTTTATATGGACACAAATAAGAATATGAGTGTTGATCAGTTTAATCAACTATATAGTAAATAAACGTTATTAAATAGTTTCAGATTGTGATGCGAGAATATATGGGAAGTAATATCCTATTGCAGCTTGATTCTATTACATTCATATGATAGATTCATTTTGATATGAGAGATTTCATGTGAGCTAAATTTGCATTGGATATTTTTTAATTTTTTATTCCAGTATAGATATAAATGTATAAATAGAATAAGAAGAACATAAAGGAAACATATAATTACAGTGATAAGTTAGAGGTCAAATTTGAAAATATTAAAGTATTCTAAAGATATCAATATTGAATATTAAAATACTTCAGATGATTATAACAAGGGTTCTAAAACTCCATTTTTGGGTAAAAAGTGCAGCTTTGTAAATGAAGGAATTTCTAAAAAGTGTGATTCTAAAACTTGGAGTGAGTTGAGGATTTCTTCAATTGTATTTTGTATTAGTGTACAGAGAGGTCAGTTCACAATGTATAGAGGATGATCTTCGCAGGCAAGTATAATTTTTGCAAGTCTAACAAAATCATTTCGGGCTGCAACATTAACCTTACTTACAAGAATATCAGTCTCAGCAAAATAAATTTGCGCAATATTTTAGGAAATTCTTAATCCTCTTCTTGTCTCTAGCATGTATGAAGTGGTACCACACTGGAACTGCATAAGTAGTATGCAGTAATATGAAAGTATTAAACACCTTCTTACGTGTTTCAATGGGAAAGTGGGGAGCAATATATGTTAATGTTGAAACAATATAATATACTTTAGATAAGCTCCTTGAAATATGGTTAGTAAATGTTAACTTATCATCGATGCAGACTCCTAGGTACATTGTGTGGCGAGTGCGTTCTACATATGAACCATGAATCGTCGTTTTCCCCTTCTTTGTTTCGATCAAGCCTTTATTGTTTAATGTTAATATTTCTTTTGATTTCTTCGGATTAAAGCAGTAAATTCTTCTCCCCACGTGTATAAAGTGTTGATAGTCACATTGATTTTTGCGATACGTTTAGATATTTTACAAGATATTGCAGTGTCATCATCATATTTAACAAAAAAGCAGTTCGAATCTGAACGTATTTCATTTGTATATATATAGTAAATAATAGGGCTGATAGGGAACCTCCCTGTGGAACGCCAACTTTAATCTCGGATGTAGAGGAATACCCTTTCTGTAATTTTATTTTGCCTGGACCAGCCTTGTAAGACATCTGCCACCCAGTGAATAAGCCAGTTTTCGTCAATAAATCTACACAAATCATTGATTAGGCGGTTTGGTAACACTGCAGTGTTAAAAGCACTTGAAAAATCTAGAAATAACACTTTCGATACTGTTGTGTCTTTCTAATTTAATCCTGACACAATACCATGGACAAGGGTAAGTATTGCATCAGAACAGGAAACGCCCTTTCTGTATGCAAATTGTTTCTGATCGCCACGTGTAATTGTCGACTGCATTATGTACGGGAGGAGTATTTGCTGCATACAATTGAACCCAATGCTCGAAATATCAATTGGTCGAAAATAATTTACAGACATAGGGCAACTCGTTTTTGGCACAGGTGAAAGTTTTGGCATGTTTCCAGTCAGATGTGATGTGGTTTTGATCAATATATTTATTAAAAATTACAGTAAATATACCAGCTATCTCATCACAACAGTACCATGGGATATTATCAAACCCTGAAGCAATTCCATGTTTAACAAGTCCAAACTGTTTTCTGACTTCTATTTGGTCTATTTTGGGTACAGTATCAGCATTTCGATATGGTAAATTTAGACTTATATCCTTATTAATTGCATGATCGTTAAATCGCCCTAAATGGTTGTTTAATTCGCAACCTAACTCCTTAGTGATGTTACTATTGTTTGTACAGTTTTCAGCTTTCCTTACTGTTTTTAGAAACTTCCACAGAGACCCTGAGTCGGAGGTAATTTTCTTGAAATACTCGCTTCTATTCTTGTAAACATATTTATTGATGTCCCTCTGTAGCTTGTTTCTTTGGGTTGTGTTATCGGCCTCAAATTGCTTCTCTTTTCTCTTTCTCAAGTTGTGTAATATTGTCGTCTGCAGGTAGTCTGGTCATCATCTCCGAAATGTCAAACTCACATGCATGCATTTACGTAATTGCGTCATATTATATGGCGCCTTTTCTATGGTTAATATATATATAGGAATGTACTTTCTGGTAGCATACGCCCATTAAAAGCCCCATTGACGTACACACTAAATCACAAAAGTAATGTGGTTTCTAAGTCTAGATAGAAGTTTTCACTAGCTAAACGCTACCCATCACCGGATAGCTGACAAGTTGGCCTTTCATGGCACCATCAATTGTCCGTATCATGACCATGTAGATTTTTTGCTATCCGAGCCGGAAGTTTTCGTCACTTGTAAACAAACCTCTTCACTCAGTGGTAAACAATTTTCCTACGCTGCTCCTGGGAGGCCTAAAGGGGTCTAAATTTGTCTCAATTAACCAATTTGTCTCACCACATGTACTTCCATTCATGCTCTTCAACATGCAAGCCACAAAAAACTAGATCATGATTGAGAACAGGTCACAAAAGATGTTCTCCTGCTGCTCTTTGGCACTTTTCCTGAAGGAGAACAATCGAGCGGATGGAGATAGACTCTAATAGGAGTATGCCACCTTCAAAGTGTGTCATGTGATGGTGTTACATACACCGAACAAAGATTGCTACCTCTCGTTTGTTGTTTTCGTACATTTGTTTGATGGTTGTAACTATACTTTTGCTTTCTAACATTATGACACGTCAGTACAATTTTCACCCACACAGGTAAGCAGTATGACGCGTGGAGTCTTGGCGTGATCCTGTACATCATGGTGTGTGGAACTATGCCCTTCGATGACAGTAACATCAAGAAGATGATCCGGGATCAAATGGATCAGCGGATCAGCTTCAACAAAAAGAGAACAGTCACCCAGCCTTTCAGAGACTGTATCCTAGCGATCCTACACCCTGACCCAGAGAAACGACTCACCGTGGAAAGAATGCTTGATGACCCATGGATCAGCGACACTTCCGGATGTGACGGAATCGATGACGTCATCGTGAATAATACTCCCCTGGGAGAGTCAGCGCCTCCCAGCCAGGTCGTTACCGTTGAGCGAACCACTGAGGTGGTTGAGATGGCCAATCGAACACCGCGATCTGATATTGGAAGAACTGTCGTCATTCCATCGCGACGTCGGGCGGCTCGCGATGACGACTCCGACGAGTCACCGTCCGGAGAAAGCTCAAATAAACTTCCGAGGTTATGAATCTGAAACTGACTTCAAAGTGTGGAAGATAGAACTTAAATGGTGAACGTCTGGTCACCGAATATCTCCCAAACTTTTGATATGATTACGTAATTCTTGGCTCTTTTCAGCGAATCGTTGGTCTGTTTGCATTTAGTAATTTCATCTGGCATTATACAGTGTATGAATTCTTTCTTGTACTATAGCTTCTTACAGCCTTGCTTAGTAACTTAAATTTATTGCTATCAAGTCGGCTTGGAACGACTTAAAAATCGTGGTCAGTGAACTAATTTAACTCTTTAACTACCGGTATCATGTTTGTACATACCAATCACTGATATGCCAAAGAGTGTGCCGATATTTTGGCTTGTCAACGAAATAATAAAATTGTATAAAAGTCGTCAAGTCAGAGATAGATTCAATTGTTTTTATTCTTGTATGAACGGAATTACATTTCATGGAAAAGTAAAAAAGCGCTTTCGTCACGTTACCAAAGTTTATTAAAGCCGTGATTTTTCTACTGCTTTGGCCTCTGAGAACTAGTTTAATACCTTTTTTAGCATAAATCATTAGTAGGACGATGCCTTTATCACCAGAGCTAAAACTGAACTGCAATTTCTGTTAAAATGATACTTCACCACAACTCAGTACGGCAGTTTACCTCGACGATAACATAACTTGGCATTAATAGCCTATTTACAGTCATCGGATTCAATAGTCCTCCGTGCTATCCAATCAGGACAGACAAATATTAACGAAACTAATTACTTAAGTCAGTGTAAACTTAGATCCAGATTACCCCCCCCCCCTTCTTAGGCAGTATATAGGTGCCACAAGAAATAATATTAATTCCTACCCCCCCCCCTCTCCCTCCATAAAGACTGGAGAAAAATACTGGACTTCAACGCAGTTTCGATAAAGGAACTCGAACCGGTGTCATGACAGAACCATCGTTGATATACTGCACAGGTATATTCGATTTATGACTAAAGATCACACAGACTCACAAACCGTTATTGAAGTAAATATGCTTGAATATACGAAATGCATCTTCCCTTTAAGGGCGAGGCTGTAATTGGCAAGTGAATCTAAAGCTAATCCAAGGAAGAAGACAACCATTTCAGGTTGTTACAAACCACAACAAGTTTCACAAACTAAATATAGGCCTATGTATACTCTACAAATATTAAACAATCGATGATATTATTCTGGGCTTGTCACCATATAACAAGTAAAACAAAACTGGTTGTATTAATAACTTAGAGAAATTGAATATCCAAAAACCGTTAAAGGAATCATTAAAAGTTCATCTCTTTATTTGCCTGTGAAATAGAAGCCACGTAATAAGGGCACACGTCCAAAACGCTTATAAGGAGGTTTTAAAAATAACATTGTTTGACAGTAAGAAACGTTTCGGAAGTTTCAACGTGGAGTGACCGTTATTGGCCAGTGTGGTTCTCCTCAATCCGATGGATTTTGACTTAAAGGGTGTGAAGACTCGCGCACAAAGAAACGTCTCATGCCGGTAATCTGACATAGTTTCGAATGAGCTGTAACAGAAGTGTTAGACACCATCGAACCCAGAAAATACACACACAGCTTGCTACCGTCGGTAATTAGACACTAGTGTACAGTCAATACATACAGCTAGTAGTCAGCTACAGTCAATACCCACAACACAGTGTACATAGCAGCGTGGACATCTCAGGTCTAGACAAAAGAAAACAAGGTATCACGTGTCATTACTGTCTGCATTTTGTAGCGACAAGAAGAAAACGTCATTTGCAAAGCAACGGAAAGTTAACTTTTTCAGAGCGCGGCACGAGGTTTGGGGCGAGTTTTCAATGCCTTTAAGTGTTAGTTTGAATTATAATAATACTAATCATGATTCAACCATCTACACGGTTTCTTCTATCTGGTGAAGCAGACCAGCAACGTAAGGGTCAATGCGATGATTGGCTAACCAATGGTTACTTAAAGTTTCTGTATCCATGGCAACGAATTCAGGATTCGTTCTCCTATGAAATCTATCACGATACCGACGCAACAGTTGAGGACTTGACGCGATAAGGACGATTGGTGTGAAGACGAAATGAAGGGAAGAAATCAAATGTGAAACTGCTACATAAAAATCAACTAGTGGAGATGGTTGCACGAGTCTATATATCAAACAGAAGGAAGTTACCAAGTTAGGAATGAAGCCACAAATACCTATGGCACTAATGACCATTACACCTCTACTGAAATTCGATTCGTGATGGTCCACTTTCCGAGCTAGCTCGAGTCTCTTCTGTATCCGACGACGGAGATCCAAAGATGTGTCCTCCGCTAGACGAGTCAGCCTCGCTCTTTGTCGGTGCCATCGGTCGTCCCTCCCAGACAAGCCGGTCACTGTCGGTCTTGTAACTCTCCGAGGAGGAGGGAGAGGAGGAGAAGGAGGAGGAGGAGGAGGGGGGTCATGAGAAGGAGGGTAACGAATATTGACATGGATTTCGTTATTGCTTTCTAGTCTGTTTTCATTATCATTTGAAATACCTTGTCTATTTATGCTATCTGATTCCCGTATTGGTACCACATTCTGGACTGGACAATCTGTCGACTGGGCGTTATGTCCGTTGCCATCACTTTGGTGAGCTTGATGACGTGAACTGCGCCCTGTTTGACGACAGTCATGAATATCTGAAACATTTATTGGTGTAGGGAGAGGTAACTGAAGCGTAGCTGATTCTGTTGTCTTCTTTAAAAGGAGGTTAAATGTAATAAGAACTGTTAACGTCAAACCTGGGAAAATTATCCAAACAAATATCAATAAATAAAAGTATTTCACGTGTTTCTCAAATCCATCGATGGTGGTTGTACAAATCCGTTGTTCTACGACGTAGCCGTAACTGCCCCAACCAATTATAGGGTATATCGAAAATAGTGCACTGAAAGCCAATCCAATGAAAATGATTGCAAAATTGGAAAGATAACTGATAAATATTCGCCTGTGAAGTAATGGTTTGAATCTAATGATACGCTCTATGATAAGAAGCGTTAGCGAGATGGACGACCAGAGCTGTGTGAATTGATAGAGCATTGCGTATAGCTGACATAGGAATGAACGGCTTGAAGACCACGTGTGGTTGACTACATGGGGAAACAATGTTGGCAATGTGAAAGAGACGTTGTAGATGAATATAACAAATTGAATATAATAAGATCCGGGATGATAATATTGTCGACAACTTCGAAGGTTAACAATTGCTATTACGTTAGCAATTAATGAGAGGATTATCAGACATACTGTTAAAGCAGTCCAAACGGAATCCATCTTCTTCAAGGAGGGTTACGATAACGTGACTCTCACATCCAAGCTTCCTATAGTGATGAGAAGGACTTTTATTGACGAACAACGAAGGAAACTCTCTTCACAACTTGATTGAGAAATAGCCTATTTATATGTTATAGTAGGCTTGATGTGTCTATGAGACTATTTAAAATAGACTCCCCGCCATCAACCAAGTCAGCTTGGTTGATCACGGGCTTAATCTTTCACGAAAAATATCAGTTCGCCTATATATTGTTTAACTCCGTTTGATGCATTTAAAAGTCAAATCCATACTGGAAAACCAAGAAGAGCTAATCACATGGTCACATATATATTGTAATAGCTCACGTCTTCCACAAAACGAATATTTCTTCTGAAGCACACGAACAGACCTGAACTGAAGATGGCGGTGTGACGTCATATATATAGTTCATTCCGATCCTACATAAACATGGCGAGATTGTCAAACATGATGGATATGGATTTCTTCATAAAAGTGAAACTTGTACGCTTTTAAATTAATCAGTTAGCTCATTATGTCGCAGTGTTTGCAACTCTCGCTCACATGATCCGTGACAAGGCAGGTACGTGTACTCGGCTGGCAGCTCCCTTAGTAACTGGTATAAACAACTTGTCACATGACTTCAATACGTCTCTATGCGATGAAGACATAGCAGGGTACAGTACACGATATGAAACAACGTCACACTGTTCGTACGCACAAACATTCGTGTGTATAATATATGACCATATCATGTGCGAAGTCTTGCAGGTTACGACTCACAATCTCTGTGCCTACGATCTTTCTCATGTAGGTCACGTTTATAGCAGTGAGAAGCCAACGCCATAGTAAACTAGTCGTTTGGTTACACTCTCACATGCTTGCATGTAGTTGCCTTGGTAACACCGTCGGTGACGATATATGACGATATTGCTGCCCTACGTAAGACCTTATTTCCCGTAACTTTATACCATTTCAATAACCACTGTTGAATGTCTTGATTACACCGTACTGTGGCAGATGATATAGGCAAACAATAAAATGTTGTAGGGCCTATACATGGTCAACTTACAAAACGGTTTTCCTGTCAAGGAAATACAATCTTGAGCCTGCGAATATATCGACTATTTAGTTACGGATGCTCTTCAAACCAGGGAGTTAGTTGTTATAGCCCTAACAATTCCCTTTTCCAAACAGCAGCCGTCCACTGGAATGTGATGAGCCTTTTAAAATAAATAAGGATATTTGTATGAGACCTCAGACAGTTGGTTAAATGTCACTTTCCTGTATGTGGTTCACTGAACTTGAAGAAAGGGACGGTGATAATGGAGTTTGTTATTTAATCAAAATACGAAAACATTCTTATAGGGGTCGAAAAATCAATTGGTTCAACAATGATTTTGAAGTTAGCATTTTCCGATGCAGAAATACAAAAAAGTTGAAATCTGTTCATTCTATTCAGATAAGTACACTCTGCATATCATTTGTGACGTCATACACGGATAATACAGTCAAATTGTCATTGATTTTCATAGGTTTCCGGAGATGCATGTATATGGCCGTGCACTTATCCGCTGTCGCTGGTTGTGGTTGAACAAAACGCAATCACTCACCGCGGTGCAACCACTTGCGCACACTATATAGTTTTGATATATTTTCTTGACGATTTTTTTGAAATATTATAACTGCAATTTCAAATATAATATCAACAAAACTATACCTATCTTGAAGGGAGACACAACTCAATCATCATATTTCACTTATATATTACAGAATCATTTTGCAGAATAAACTCCCCAAAACAGGTCAGAGAAATCTTGCTCCGCTTGAGAGATATTGTAGTATAAAATCGTATCTGGGGAAGCTGTCATTTTGTAAATCTGTGACGTCATAGAGCCACTGTAGGATCTTAAACCTTTTAGTTTCTCTTTGTTTCTTTTCATATTTTCAAGGTAGAATTTTAACAGTGTTAACATTGTGATGTCATCATCAGGTTATGTATAAGAGCTTCAATATTTTAGAGTCAGCATTTGCGAAAGACATCTCCATTACAGAAGAGAAACATTGTAATAAAGACAGAAAAAACACTGAAGCAAATGTGGCTCGATGATATCATAGTTAGACTTGCTCAAGTCTTCGGCGCACGTGGTGTGAAGAAGCAATAAATGTTGTGATATCTCACTCAATGGAATAAGCTTTTTCTTATCTGTTTTGGGTAGCTTTTCATGAAAGGTATCTCTATCAGATAGACCAATGATAGTGGTATAGGGTTTACGTCTCCAGTAACTTGCCTTCACATATCTGATATAGAGGTAGCTGTGCAGAACATTTCCCGAAACAGCGAAGTACTTTTTCCATGCTGAAGATACTCGGTATGATGCTCATATTATCTCATATGTGCAAGTCTTTCAAGGTTGAGCAAGTCTAAACATGAGATCATAGGACCAATTAATAGTTTTGTCAGGGTCGTAGCCACGACTGGGGTGGGGGTGGGGTGGGGTGGGGGTATGAACGACATCCTCCACCCTCTGATCTGGACATCGCACATGGTGTGTCGTTTTATTATCATTACAGAGCCGTTGCCAATTTAAATGTTGGCCGCCCAATGTCTCAGAATTTGTTTTCAAAGCCTTCACTGTATGGGGGGGGGGTGGGGGGGGGGGAACACCAGTAACGTACACATGATTTCAAAAGTGCGGGAGGAGGGTTCAAACTTTCCCCCGACTGATTGCCTAAACATTCGTGGTAGGACCAGATGCAAATGAAGGATATTATAAAGGAAAGCGACTGCATTGTGTTCACTGAAGCTGCCTCCTATGAAGGTGGGTGTGGTGGGGTGTATAAGGGTCCTCCCTCAGATTTTTGGTCGGAGGTGAGGGTAGAGGCATGGCTCCCCTGCCCCACCCCCTTTGTGCACGTCACTGGGGCACACCATTCACTATATAGCCTACTTCAGTGGAAAGGGGGTTTCTTTCTATCACTGCTTGACACGCAACAGTTGTACAACTCATGCATTAATTAACTCAAAGTCATTTTTTATAGAAGCGTTTAACTTTCTTGTGGGGTCTTCCCTGACCTCTCAAAAGCCTTCGACACTCTGGGCCACAATACACTTATCGACAAACTGCACCATTGTGGTGATAAGGGGACTTTCACTTGGCACTATTCTGAGACTGCCTATTGAATATAGGAATCAGTTTGTACATATTTCAAATGTCGTAAGTTTAGTATCTAGTATAGTAATCACAACTGACAGGGTTCTCCTTCGGGTCCACTACACTTTCGCATTTACATCAATGATTTACCCTCTGGTTAGTTCAAAGTTTAAATTTACTTTATACGCAGATGATTACAAGGATCCTTTTACGATAATCGAAATCTGCTCTCTTTCATTGACGACCTGATGGTCTTATAGGTTACCGATCGGTTCACTGCGAATAAGTTACATCTGAATGCAACTAAGTCGACTGCTATTTTATTTCACCCTATTCAAAAGTCTATTGACCCTAGGATTAATGGTATTACTTTTTAATGACAACTTTATACCATTTTCTGTATCTACTATACAGTATACCTTTCTTGGCGTCACAATCGATCAGGACTTAATTTGGTCTTCTCACAAAAATAACATCTGTTTTTTTCAGAATTGCTGAAGGGGCAGATAGGTATTTCCCCTAGTGTAGAAAGGTTCTATATTTATCTATATACTAGTGTAATACTTCCTTCTGTGACCTATTGTGTTTACCTGTCATGGGAATGTGCTTTTTATACAAGTGAACTGCATTGAATACAAAAAGGAATCGTTCCTTTTATTGCAGAATAAAGATTACTTAACACCAAGCAAACCCCTTTTCAAAATATTAATAAGCCTATTCATATTTTGGATGATATTGTACGTGAATTTTCAATCCACTGTGCTCGTGGTTCAAGCCACGTGTAATTTTTTACGAGTCGATTTCGTTAGCAATACATTTAGTTACTTTTGTATGTTACTAGCGGTACTGTTAACATATGTAAAGATAAAACCTGCTCGGTGCGCAATTATTTACAGAGGGAGGTAGGAACACTGCAAAGAACAGCGGAAAGTTATAAACGCACACCATATGAAATTCGCAAACCCGACTTGGTAGATTGGATTCCAAGTCAGAGTCAGACCCATATTTGTTTCAGTAGATTACATGATTTGATCCAAGTTGTTCGATTGATATGTTCCGATCTACTATTCTTTGAACTATGTAGGCCTATAGGTATTTAGTGTTCATAACCAGCAGACAGTCATTATAGTTACCAGGTTAACATCAGACATATGTAAAGTCTTCCCTATATTTTATCACTATGGCTACTGTTGCTAAGTGTTGAACAGTGAGCAGAAGTGAACGAAGTTTCTAATAGCGCGGTATACAACTTACCCCACGGTTTACCTTTGCGCTATGTTGTTTCTCTACATTGTTTTGAACTTGGCATACAGTAGTCAGATGTGTGTTATGTTTGAAGAAAAACAACCATCCTAATGTACAGATGGAACAAAGTTGATAATGATTTAGAGATTATTTTTAATCAATTAGGTTATCAATGATGAATTTATATTCTTCGCCTCGTTAAATGAGATGTTCTATGTGTGGTTGTCATCAACACGACAATGACACCGTTCATAACATTTATCTTGCAGCCATGTTAAAATGAAACAGTCTCCAAGTTCTGTTTGGTATCGTGGTCTGAGGCTGATTGGCCTATTTTGGTTTAACGGCTCGAAACCGGTTCGCAGCGCACCGTAAGATTGAGGTACCAAACTTAGCGCATGCAGATGTCCTCGTGGTCGAGACAGGTGCTAGTATTTATCCTTGTTTCTACCCCCCCCCCCACCCAGTGACGCCGACTGGATCACTGAACCGGTAGCAATAATAGTACCCCAGTCCTTCGTCTGGTACTGGTGTCAACATCATCGCTAATGCTATAGCTGAGTTCAACTTTAAATAACCTTTATGCGTGAACAGAAATTATTGTTGGTTAACACATACGGTTATTATAGCACATTTAGGTATTATGACATCACTCCAAGCATCGCGATAAAAAATATATAGAGAGACATGTAAATCTAGTTTAGCATAATCGCGGTATAGAGAGGCCGACAAGAGAAGGAATTCAATTGCTTTACTCAATTTTCTAATAAACTAAGATATTTGACGAGAAAAGAACGATCCCGCTATATGAGATAATACGCGAAATACACATACCCTTGTGCGGTATGTAACTGGAAATTGCAACATCCGAAACCCAAGAATTATGCAAAGCATAATAGCGAAAACTTCAAGTTGTTGTTAACAAGTTGATCTAGGGACGTGACCAAAACCAACTGTCAAAATAAGAAATATATGTAGCAAAAACAAAACCGTGTGTGAAAGTGTAGACAATGATGTTACCGGTATTCATTATAAGTAAGACCGAAAATGGTTCCCTCGTAACACCGTGAGTGATATATCTTGATTACTTGTTGTATTGACGTCGATTGCTCTTGGGGTGGGGGGGGGGAGCGGTAGGATCCCTCCACTTTTAATAGGAGGACCTTAATGTTTCCCCTCACTTTTTAGTAGGAGTTATTCGTCCAACCCACCCTCCCTTCCCCTCCCCTTCCCCTCCCAACCACTTTTTTATGCGGTTTGAAGCTCTTCAAAGCTAAAGGTCACTGAAGAACTTCCCATCTCTTTTATATTTATAACCTGTATTCCACACACATACACACCCACAAAAACACGCGCCCATGCACACAATGTACCATAGGTTTTTTTTTTATTAACGGGGCTTTGAGAGCCTTCTGGCGTGGCGCAGAAAACTTGCCTGTATATATAGTCCGCAATTTGCCCATCATTTTCTGAACATTAAACCCATCCTCAAGGATTGTAACTCAGTTAGACTCCATGTCAGTTTACTATGCCTCCCCTCTTCCCTCCCTTCCCCACTTTGAGAATAGACACTTAAAACTTTGTTTCTGTACAGCACATTAATGAAAGTTAACTAATGATTATTTTAGTTTACGTTTGTTTCCAGAGTATATGAAATGGCCAGTAGGTTGGAGGGATGAAAGCAGAATAATACGGTACGTTATAGGACAGAGTTATAGGGACAGGCAAACTTCCCCTCAAGAAGAAGAGACTTTTGCAAAGTTTAACGGCGACGATGACTTTCGATCCTGCTGTGAATGGAGCCTCCTCTATATATAACATGGGCGTCGATTGTTTCTCAAAACAGCTCTCAGAGACCTCAATATTTTACCCGTATTACTCGTATAAAAGGGATTTAAACGTATACTGGTACTCATACTGTTATGCTTATACTGTGTACTCATACTGTTGTACTCATACTGCTACACTCATACTGTTGTACTCATACTGTTGTACTCATACTGCTACACTCATACTGTTGTACTCATACTGTTGTACTCATACTGCTACACTCATACTGTTGTACTCATACTGTTTAACTCATACTGTTGTACTCATACTGCTGTACTCATACTGTGGTACTCATAATGTGGTACTCATACTGTGGTACTCATACTGCTACACTCATATATACTGTTTAACTCGTACTGTTGTACTCATACTGTTTTACTCATACTGCTGTACTCATACTGTGGTACTCATACTGTTTTACTCATACTGCTTCACTCATACTGTTGTACTCATACTGTTGTACTCGTACCCTACACTTATTTACTGACGATGTAGATCTATGCTAAGGGAAAGGACAGATACCGGAGATTGGCTCTAAAAGGAGTGGATTCGCGGAAGAGGGGGTGGGAGGGGGGGGGGGGTAATGGAACAGTTGAAAGCAGAGGCACATTTGTATTGGAAAAAGCTCTATAAAGAGACTTAGTTTGGTCCTATAGCTTTTCTCAATTTAAAACGTGAATTTCGTACTAATGACATAAGTTGTAATATGGAAACATGTTAATGCGAGCGCTCACGATCATGTTTATCTATTAAAGTTCCGCAGTCTTTATTCTTAAGAGATCGACAGCGATTATTAGAAGTGACACAGGACGGATCTTGTAAATACAATGCGATGCACACTATTCTTTGCAGGTTGGATTGACGTCGTATATAAAACGACCACAGTAAACAATGCCACTTACTTGATGACTTTAGTTAGATAACAAGGAGAAAGAAAGAAAACCGTTATTACAGAAAGGTGTTTTATGTTTATACGTCACTAGGGCGCAGTTAGTTTATTCTCTAAATAGGCTATCCTTAAATGACCTAGCCTATCATAAAGAAAGGCTTTGTTTACTAAGCAGGATTTTGTGAATCCGGCTGTTTCCCCCGATTCGACAATAATAAAACCAATGAAGGCAACTCACATATTTCCTTGTTCCTTTGTATACTAAAGTAGAAATACGCATATACATTATTTTGGTATACCTACCTCGAAACACTGTAATGAAAGCAGCAAATTACGGAAGCTTTAAAGTGCCATCAACATAAGAAAAACTTTGCCCCGTAAGTTGTCATTTTTTCAGTAAATTGTTTAGATAACAAGATAATATCTTATCAAAAATCAGAAAAATGTTGGATTGCTTCGTTGCTTTAACTGAGCAATTGAACAATTTTCTGCAAAATGTTTAACTGACAACTTATCGTATGTCGTCAATTCAACATTTTTCTGCAAAATTTCAAATTGTTCACTTCATTCCAACTGAGCATTTGGAATGGAGTGAACAATTGAACAGGGCCTTTTGGTTAAGATCATGTGTAGTAACTGTTCTTTTCAGCTTAATATTTTAGCGCCAGTACAGCATACCTCTAAAGGGAACACAAAACCCAACCATCACCTTTTGCGTACATGAAAGAGATCTATGTGAAGAACAACTCCTCCGAAACAGCTAAGAATAATCTCGCTTCCTTTTGTCAGATATCGGTGCCTTTGAGCTCTCGTTTTGTAAACCTGTGGTGTCATATAGTGCCGCTATACGATCTGAACCTTTTATTTGTTTCTTTTTTTTCTCCATTTCAGAAAATAAACATTGTAGTAAATACAAAAAAGCATAAAAACATGAAGCACATGTGGCTTGATGACGTCATATTTAGACTTGATCAAGTCTTCGGGCTTGTGTGTGAAGAAATATTAAACCTGTGATAACTTCCATGTGGAATAAGACCTTTTTTACCTTTCTTCTTAGCTGTTTTGGGGTAGTATAGTTCATTACTGGAGTATCTCAATCATTTAGACCAATAATGATGTAAGTTTGGGTGTGTTGTGTCTCCTTAACAAAATAATATCGTTATGGACATTAAGTAGAAAGTAAGCTCTGAATGGAAGAGTGTTACCTTCGAAGGCCGTTGAGGGTCACACTGAAAGAATACAGGCATGAAAATAATACTTTAATAGAGGGCCTCCTCGTATATAGCGCCTGTAAACACTTTCTAACACAAAGCATGGTTATTTGGCCAGTGTACTGTAACAATGAACGACTCAGCATACTGAAGGACACGATATATCTACAACAAAGCAGTAAATGGTGTATGGACAAATATTGGAAGAGAGTGAAAGAAATAATAGTCTAGTTAATGCTGTCAATAGATAAATCAGCCAAAGTAAGCTAATATGTTGTTTGCAAAATATTGTGTTTGCAAAAGATTCCTTGCCGAAGTAGCGGCCGAAGAAGATCAAGCGAGAAATACAAAATAAGACAAAGATTTTCATGGGAAAGTGGGGGGGGGGGGAGAGGTTGGTTGGTGTAAGGGGTGTGGTAAGGTAAAGTCCTGCTGAAGTTGTAAGACGAAGCCACTTCGGTTACTCTACTTTTGGTCTTACAATTTGAAGACTGACGTATACACCTTCATGAAGCCTAAAAGGTTAAGTAGAAATTTTAGTAGAAAAAAAAGGATCAGGAGGGACACTCAAGTCCCTATCAAGGACCCTATAGGAGAGAAAAAACTGAAGACACAAACACTCAGACCCGATAACAATGCTAAAAGTGCTTGTCCAAAGCATTCTTGAACCCACTCACACTACTTGCAAGTACAACTTTCTCAGGCAAACCGTACTACTTGCAAGTACAACTTTCTCAGGCAAACCGTTCCACTCATTTACAACCCTATTAGAAACAATTTATGCCGAATATTAATCCTACTTTGTGACTTTTGGAGTTTAAGACAATGACCTCTGGTACAACTACTATTAGCAAACATGAAAAAGTCACTGCAGGATAAATTGTCAAAACCATACACAATCTTGAAAACCTGAATCAAGTCACCACGTAACCTCCTAAGCTCCAGTGTGGTGAGATTCAACAGTTGTAACCGTCTATAATAAGGAACACTCTTAAAGGAACTAATCAACCAATAGCCCTCCTCTGGACCTTTTCGAGTACTTCCTTATCCTTAGCAAACTATGGGTTCCAAGCCTGCACAGCATACTCCAGATGAGGCCTAACCAACTGCTTATAAAGCATAATTACGATGTCCTCTTTCAGAAAACTGAAGTTCCTCTTGATCATACATGAAACCCTATTACCGCTTTTAGCAGCTTCAAGACAATGTTTAGAAGGTGCCCAAGGAAACTCGCTATGTTATTCCGACTTATCAACTTGTCCCGTTTATACATAGAATTACCATACTTTTGACAGTCATCGCTTTTAAACTTACATTCTTTAGTCAGGGAGTTGAACGCGCTATATAAGTACTATTTTATTATTGTATTATTATTATTGTTATGGAATAAAAACTCCCTGCTCTAGTGTAATTCATGAATCCACGAATATATGTACTATAGTGTTCGAACTTAGCCACCACGTTAATATATCAAGTCCAGTTTATTGAAGAAAGTTTGTGGTATGACTTGTATTGGCCTGTGTTTTGTCGCACAAGACTCATTTGCATAAAGTCAGTTGATGATAAAGCTTGCCTCTACACGTTATATGACAAGACATCTCACCGACGCAATCATGGCAGGATTGTGTACCAAAACTAAAAATTACATGTTTCCATTCAGTTTCGGTACGGTTTATGCCTGCATAAAATTCAGTGTTGTATAATGGAAATATAATTCTGCAATATCTCTATATATATACCGAAACTGTCGGCTTGGACCCAGGGACGTCGCTAGAGGGGTGTGTGGGGGTGTCTCACCCCCCCCCCCCCCAAACTTGGTAAAACTGACGATAGTTGGAAAATTGGAGTGCGACAGTCGGAATTTCCGACTGTCGCAATCTAATTTACCTGGGCCTATTTATATATTCCTGTGATTGTGAATGACCTACAAATCGTCATCAGTCATATTTACCACATTTTCCTTGCCACTTTGAGAAATTGTAGCTCGCGATCCTTATACTCCACCATACAAAACTTTGTATGATTTTGAATACTCTAATAAAAATGCCTAATAGAACTACCGTACAACGTTCGCCAGCTTCAATTTGGTTTATTTATGTACTCATTTTGGTATTGGGTGGGTTGACCTAGTTAGCTAGTTTCAAGTAAGTAGCCGGGGAAGGGGGGGGGGGAGCAGTGGGAGCGACTGATCCCCCTTTCAGTGTCGAAAAAAATGTTAAATACTGTTAGTTTTTTTTTTTGCATGGTATTATGTCAGTGCTCTTTTGATCTTGAAAACTCGTCAGCTCCGTTAACTCGATTATGATCGTAGTAACATTCAGGCATATACTGATTCAGCTATTTAGTTTGGTAGATGCAATTAGCTAAATTTAGCCTATAGCCTTTTACCAGCCTACAGTTGGCCACTGCGTAATAAAATACATATAGTCTTCCTAACCGCACTCGATGGAGAGTCACGAACCGTATGCACAACGACGACAACGACAACGTGCGTTCTCATCCTTTCTATGATTCGTCATAAGTCGAACAGCATGTTATGAAGCTAAGCTAGCAATCGTACGTGATAAGCGCTTGCTATCAATAATTATTACACTGCTAAATATTAAAGTTTATATTGTGTGCATCAGTTAAGTTCGTCAAATGTATTAAATTCCAGACATTGGACAATGAACAAGCAACAAGCAACAAGCACTATGTTTGTCTTTCTGATATAATATGTAAAAGAATAATTCAAACCGGAAACAAAAAATCTGCTGATAATATAATATCATAATGATGAAACTGGCAAAACATTGCACCAGATAACATCTAAGGACCTTCAATTGTTCAAAAATTGGTCCTTGACGAAGATGATAAATAGCCCCGCCGTCCCCCCCCCCCCAAAAAAAATATTAAGCGCGCTAGGAAAAAGCACTGTATTTTTTGGTAATTCACATTGTCGTCGAATATTATTTTAAGAAAAATGTTTTTTCCCCTTTGTTACATTAACATAGCTATTGGAGTTAGCAGTCTATGTAGCTTTCAAGGAGATAACTTGTACTCAGTTGCTTACTTGCTTAACCAGGGTGATTAATAAGTTCTTGAAGTGAGGGCCAGTGGGTACAAATGTATTCGAAAAAAGTTCGGAACAAAGTGCAGTCGCGAAAGATGGGGTGTCTGACTGACACTGACCGTATCGTTGACGAGTAGCGGGGGAGGGGGTGGGGGGGGGGAAGACAAGGCAGCAGTCGGAATTTTCTGGCTCCAAAACCCATCCAGTTGGAATTTCAGCCATTACACCCCCCAATCATCAGGCCTTAGCTACGTCCCTGCTTGGACCACGTTACCATGGCAGCATTTTTGCACCTGTTCTTTATTTTGGTGATAGACTCGTATAGGATATACCACCATGGCTATTTTCTATAACTATATCGTGTGTGGATGTTCCTTGAGATGCATGACCACGTGACTACTATCGGGATGATCGTAGTCTTCACACATCCCGGCTTCTGATCAAAGCAAAACACGTTGAAGACAATAATATCTTTTTCAAAAATAAATCAAGACTTTATATCGATATGACTTAACTATGAGAGAAGAGGCGAGACATTAATATACCTGCAGGGGGCCTTTAAAAAAGGACCACGCAAAAAGAGAGGTGGCTCCTCGCATAAACCGCGCTGCTAAATCATCTTTGGTAGAACGTTCATGATGTGCATGTGTTAAGAACAAGCATGAAATAATATGAAATAATCAAGAAATGTGTTGGCTGAAGATATAAATATGCGTACATAGTCTATTTAAGGGGCCAAGATAAATGAAATTTAAAGGTCTCTATATATGGTATATCACCACAAGTTTAATTTGCCGCCCGCAACTTTGGAAGAAGACTTTCCTGTACATTGTTTAACATGCATGTTCAGACTCTCACTTCTCGGTATTTTCACTAAGATCATGTTATCACACCTGTGTAAACAGTACACAGTATATATCGCTCGCCGACCTTGAACCTGATCATGTGTGTACTATCTATATTTATATATCTACTCATCTACTATCTATACACATCTGACGTCACACCGTCACCTGATCATACCGTTACAGTCTCGATGTAAAGGGACTGGGGGAAGGGGAATGGGGAGGGGGAGGAGAAGGGGAATGGGAGGGGAGGGGTAAAGATTGGACAGCCTTGTTTTGTCTTCGTGTCCAGACACTATAGCTAGGATGTCTTTTCTTAAAGTGCAACATCATAGTTAGTCTTCATTTGATAATTTACCGTATTGCTATAGCCACTTGAAAGAGGCAGTGGGGATTTGTTTTTTCAATAAAGGTTTTAGTGCTTTAAATAAAGGGAATAAAGCAAACTATGGTTATCTAGTTTGTATTGTGTCATGGTTTCTTAATCCCGGTTCTTCGAGAGGCTGAAATATTTCCGTTATAAAACGTTAACAGATTCTATCATAGTTGAGTCACTCATAGCGGCCTATAGAAAACTAAATGGCTTATCCTTCTCAAGGTGACCGCCATTAGCTCTTGTATTATTTAGAGAAATATGACAAAAATTTAACTGGACTATGGGGTGACGTTGACCTGGAATAAAAATCTAGCGGATCCATGCATTCTCAACCAACGTTCTTTATATCATGCAGTATATATATGCTGTGAGAGAATCACAAGGTTCTGTGAAATTGGATCCGGGGCACCAGGGAGCGCCTGCCCATGTTCCTTTGGGGGGGGGGGGGGTCAATAACCTGAAAATTACCGGTTTCTTTTTCCACAAATAAACA